>JBBDGP010000143.1:2747500-3015000 GCA_037952835.1 Lithobates septentrionalis | reverse complement strand
TTCTACTAAATACTGAACAAAGGGTCTGAATACTCAGGACCATGTGATATTTCAGTTTTTCTTTTTTAATAAATCTGCAAAAATGTCAACAATTCTGTGTTTTTCTGTCAATATGGGGTGCTGTGTGTACAATAATGAGGAAAAAAATGAACTTAAATGATTTTAGCAAATGGCTGCAATATAACAAAGAGTGAAAAATTTAAGGGGGTCTGAATACTTTCCGTCCCCACTGTATATAAAATACACTGCCACTAACTGAATAACCTGCCTGCTTAACCACTTCAGCTCTGGAAGATTTGGCTGCTCAATGACCAGGCCATTTTATGCGATACGGCACTGCATCGCTTTAACTGACAATTGCGCAGTCATGCGACGCTGTACCCAAACAAAATTTACGTCCTTTTTTCCCACAAATAGAGCTTCTTTTGGTGGTATTTGATCATCTCTGCAGTTTTTATTTTTTGCGCTATAAACAAAAAAAGAGCGACAATTTTGAAACACAATATTTTGTACTTTTTGCTATAATAAATATCCCCAATTTTTTTATAAAAAAAGCTAATTTTTTCCCTCAGTTTAGGCCGATATGTATTCTTCTACATATTTTTGGTAATAAAAATCGCAATAAGCGTATATTGATTGGTTTACGCAAAAGTTATAGCGTCTAAAAAACAGGGGAAAGATTTATGGCATTTTTATTATTATTTTTTTTTACTAGTAATGGCGGTGATCAGCGATTTTTATCGAGACTGCAAAATTATGGCGGACAGATCAGACACTTTTGACCCATTTTTGGGACCATTGGCATTTATACAGCGATCAGTGCAAAAATGCACTTATTACTGTATAAATGTCACTGGCAGGGAAGAGGTTAACACTAGGGGGCTATCAAGGGGTTAACTGTGTTACCTAGGGAGTGATTCTAATTGTGGGGGGATGGGACTGCCTGGGTGAGGAGAGCGATCATGATTCATACTTAGTATGAACAACAGATCGCTCTCCTCAACCTGACAGCACGGAGATCTTGTCAGAAACCATGAATCAGACCGAGACAGAAGTACAGTTCGGTAACCATAATGGATAGTCAGACAAGCCAGAAAGTCAGGAAGCCAGGGAACATCGTAGTGGAACAGCAAGCAGGATCTGGAGCCAGAAGGAATGTCAGCCAAGCAAGTCTTTATCAGGAACGCAGGAAAGTCTCTGTGATGTTGACCAAGGCGAAGGCAGGGATCATCTGGGCTGGAGGGCTTAAGTAGGCAGGACTGATGAGCAGGATATCATCAACAGGTGAGTCACTGTGGAGAGATAGGAGCTTGCAATTAGCTGACAGCTGAGCGGCCAGCTCAGAGAAGGAAGTGCTGAGCCGAGCCCTGACAGTACCCCCTCCTCAATGACCTGTCTCCCTCAGGGGACCACCAGGCTTGAGGGGAAAACGTCTGTGGAAATCACGGAGGAGGACAAGGGCAGGGCATGTACGTCCGAGGATGAGACCCAAAAGCGTTCCTCTGGACCATGCCCTTTCCAATGCACCAGGTACTGTATTCGCCAACGGAACCTATGGGAGTCAACAATGGACTGTACTTCATACTCCTCATGGTTCTCAACCTGTACAGGGTGAGGACGAGGCACCGAGGTGGTAAAGCGGTTGCAGACCAAAGGTTTTAATAAGGAGACGGGAAATACATTCACAATTTGCATATTAGAAGGAAGGTCTAATGCGTAAGCCACTGGGCCCAATAAACCGAGGTACGAACTTCAGAGAGGGAACATGAAGTCGAACGTTGCAAGATGACAGCCAGACCCTGTCCCCAACCTGGTAGGAAAGCGCAGGGAGGCGTCTGCGGTCAGCATGGAGTCTGTACCTATCATTAGCATGTTGCAAAGCCTCCTGGACTTGTGCCCAAGTGGAACAAAGACCACGGAGATGCTCCTCTAATGCAGGAATACTCTGTGGAACAAATGAGTCAGGCAACATGGAAGGTTGGAAACCATAGTTCGCCATAAACGGGGACAATCAGGAAGCAGAATTTAAGGCACTATTTTGAGCAAACTCCGCCCATGTAAGAGGTCTGACCAGTTATGATGGTCAGAAATATAGCAATGTAGGAATTGCTCCAAGGACTGATTGGCTCATTCTGCGGCCCCATTAGACTGCGGGTGATACGCAGAGGAGAAAGCAAGCTGAATTCCCAGCTGTACACAAAAGGCTCGCCAGAACCGGGACACAAACTGACTACCCCTGTCCAAGACAATCACCTTGGGTAGCCCATGTAAGCTAAAGATCTCCTGAGCAAAAATGGAAGTCAGTTCCTTAGAAGTGGGCAACTTCTTAAGTGGAATACAATGAGACATTTTCGAGAACCAGTGAACCACCATAAGGATAACTGTGTTGCCCGGGAGTTGGGTAACTCCACAATGAAATCCATAGACAGGTGGGTCCAGGGCCTCTCTCCATTGGGTATGGGTTGTAGGAGGCCCACTGGAAGGTGTCATGGAGTCTTACTCTGAGCACACACAGAACAGGCAGCTATGAAGGCGGTTACATCAGCACATAGACTAGGCCACCAGAATTGTTGGGAAATGGCCCAAAAGAGTTGATTATTTCCAGGGTGGCCAGCAGCCTTGGGAGAATGGTAAGTCTGGAGACTCTCTGGGACAAAGCGGCGGTCACAAGTTTTCTCAGAAGGAGCATGTACCTGAGCAGCAAGAATTTTGTCACCCAAAGGAGAAGTGAGACTGGTGCAAACCGTAGCCAAAATACGATCAGGAGGAGTCACAGGAACCAGAACAAACTCCATCTTGGAAGTGGAGGAAAATTGTTGTGACAAAGCGTCAACCCTTACATTCTTAGTACCAGGTAAGAATGAGACAATGTAATTGAAACTAGACAAGAAAAGAGCCCATCACTCATCTTCTGGGAGAGAGGCGTTTAGCCTCAGACAAGAACACTGGTACCTTCGAGGAGATGTCTCCATTCTTTCAGGCTGAAATGATCGCTAACAGCTCTCTGTCACCAATCTCGTAATTGCACTCCGCAGGTGACAATTTCTTGGAACAGTAGCCACAAGGATGCATAGCACTCCCAGAGGTAGGGCGTTGAGAGAGAAGGGCGCCAACTCCAGTCTCAGAAGCATCAACCACAAGGATAACAGGTAACGTAGGATCAGAATGTGCCAACTAGGGATGAGCTTCGAGTTCGAGTCGAACTCATGTTCTACTCGAACATTGGCTGTTCGCAAGTTCGCCGAACAGCGAACAATTTGGGGTGTTCGCGGCAAATTCGAATGCCGCGGAACACCCTTTAAAAGTCTATGGGAGAAATCAAAAGTGCTAATTTTAAAGGCTTATATGCAAGTTATTGTCATAAAAAGTGTTTGGGGACCCGGGTTCTGCCCCAGGGGACATGTATCAATGCAAAAAAAAGTTTTAAAAACTGACGTTTTTTCAGGAACAGTGATTTTATTAATGCTTAAAGTCAAACAATAAAAGTGTAATATCCCTTTAAATTTCGTAGCTGGGGGGTGTCTATAGTATGCCTGTAAAGGGGCGCATGTTTCCTGTGTTTAGAACAGTCTGACAGCAAAATGACATTTGGAAGGAAAAAACTCATTTAAAACTACCCGCGGCTATTGCATTGCCGACAATACACATAGAAGTTCATTGATAAAAACGGCATGGGAATTCCCCACAGGGCAACCCCGAACCAAAAAAAAAAAAAAAAAAAATGATGTGGGGGTCCCCCTAAATTCCATACAAGGCCCTTCAGGTCTGGTATGGATATTAAGGGGAACCCCAGCCAAAATTTTAAAAAAAAATTGACGTGGGGTTCCCCCTAAATTCCATACCAGACCCTTCAGGTCTGGTATGGATTTTAAGGGGAACCCCGCGCCAAAAAAAAAAAAAAAACGGCGTGGGGTCCCCCTAAAAATCCATACCAGACCCTTATCCGAGCACGCAACCTGGCAGGCCGCAGGAAAAGAGGGGGGGACGAGAGTGCGCCCCCCCCCCTCCTGAACCGTACCAGGCCACATGCCCTCAACATTGGGAGGGTGCTTTGGGGTAGCCCCCCAAAACACCTTGTCCCCATGTTGATGAAGACAAGGGCCTCATCCCCACAACCCTGGCCGGTGGTTGTGGGGGTCTGCGGGCGGGGGGCTTATCGGAATCTGGAAGCCCCCTTTAACAAGGGGACCCCCAGATCCCGGCCCCCCCCCTGTGTGAAATGGTAAGGGGGTACTTACCCCTACCATTTCACTAAAAAACTGTCAAAAATGTTAAAAATGGCAAGAGACAGTTTTTGACAATTCCTTTATTTAAATGCTTCTTCTTTCTCCTTCATCTTCTTCTGGTTCTTCTGGCTCTTTTGGTTCTTCCTCCGGCGTTCTCGTCCAGCATCTCCTCCGCGGCGTCTTCTATCTTCTTCTCCTCGGGCCGCTCCGCACCCATGGCATGGGGGGAGGCTCCCGCTCTTCTCTTCATCTTCTTCTCTTCTTTATCTTCTTCTTCATCTTCTTCTTCTTCTTCTTCTTCTTCTCTTCTTCCTTCTTCTCTTCTTCATTTCTTCTCCGGGCCGCTCCGCAGCCATGCTGGCATGGTGGGAGGCTCCCGCTGTGTGACGGCGTCTCTTCGTCTGACGGTTCTTAAATAATGGGGGGCGGGGCCACCCGGTGACCCCGCCCCCCTCTGACGCACGGTGACTTGACGGGACTTCCCTGTGACGTCACGGGGAATGCCACAGGGAAGTCCCGTCATGTCCCGTGCGTCAGAGGGGGGCGGGGTCACCGGGTGGCCCCGCCCCCCGTTATTTAAGAACCGTCAGACGAAGAGACGCCGTCACACAGCGGGAGCCTCCCACCATGCCAGCATGGCTGCGGAGCGGCCCGGAGAAGAAATGAAGAAGAGAAGAAGGAAGAAGAGAAGAAGAAGAAGAAGATGAAGAAGAAGATGAAGAAGAGAAGAAGATGAAGAGAAGAGCGGGAGCCTCCCCTCATGCCATGGGTGCGGAGCGGCCCGAGGAGAAGAAGATAGAAGACGCCGCGGAGGAGATGCTGGACGAGAACGCCGGAGGAAGAACCAGAAGAGCCAGAAGAACCAGAAGAAGAAGAAGATGAAGGAAGAAAGAAGAAGCATTTAAATAAAGGAATTGTCAAAAACTGTCTCTTGTCATTTTTAACATTTTTGACAGTTTTTTAGTGAAATGGTAGGGGTAAGTACCCCCTTACCATTTCACACAGGGGGGGGGCCGGGATCTGGGGGTCCCCTTGTTAAAGGGGGCTTCCAGATTCCGATAAGCCCCCCGCCCGCAGACCCCCACAACCACCGGCCAGGGTTGTGGGGATGAGGCCCTTGTCTTCATCAACATGGGGACAAGGTGTTTTGGGGGGCTACCCCAAAGCACCCTCCCAATGTTGAGGGCATGTGGCCTGGTACGGTTCAGGAGGGGGGGGGCCGCACTCTCGTCCCCCCCTCTTTTCCTGCGGCCTGCCAGGTTGCGTGCTCGGATAAGGGTCTGGTATGGATTTTTAGGGGGACCCCACGCCGTTTTTTTTTTTTTTTTTGGCGCGGGGTTCCCCTTAAAATCCATACCAGACCTGAAGGGTCTGGTATGGAATTTAGGGGGAACCCCACGTCAATTTTTTTTAAAAATTTTGGCTGGGGTTCCCCTTAATATCCATACCAGACCTGAAGGGCCTTGTATGGAATTTAGAGGGACTCCCACATCATTTTTTTTTTTTAAATTTTGGTTCGGGGTTGCCCTGTGGGGAATTCCCATGCCGTTTTTATCAATGAACTTCTATGTGTATTGTCGGCAATGCAATAGCCGCGGTAGTTTTAAATGTGTTTTTTCCTTCAAAATGTCATTTTGCTGTCAGACTGTTCTAAACACGGGAAACATGCGCCCCTTTACAGGCATACTATAGACACCCCCCAGGTATGAAATTTAAAGGGATATTACACTTTTATTGTTTGACTTTAAGCATTATTAAAATCACTGCTCCTGAAAAAACGGCCGTTTTTAAAACTTTTTTTTGCATTGATTCATGTCCCCTGGGGCAGGACCCAGGTCCCCAAACACTTTTATTGACAATAACTTGCATATTAGCCTTTAAAATTAGCACTTTTGATTATTCATGTTCGTGTCCCATAGACTTTAACGGTGTTCGCCTGTTCGAACGAATTTTTTTCCTGTTCGCATGTTCTGGTGCGAACCGAACTGAGACTCTCAAAGGCCTAAATGGACTCCGGAGACCAACTCTGTGGGTTACCACCATTTCTGGTCATATCAGTCAAGGGCTTGACCAGAGATGACAAGTTACTAATAAACTTCTGATAATAGTTGGCAAAGCCAAGAAAACGCTGCAGAGGATGTAAACCAACGGTCGGGGCCATTGTAGGACTGCTAAAAGTTTCTCTGGCTCCATCAAAAAACCAGCAGTGGAAATGACATAACCCAGGAATTTAACCTGTTCACGATGGAATTCGCACTTCTCCAATTTACAATAGAGATTGTTCTCTCTTAGTTTCTGAAGCACACGACAGACATCCGTGTGGTGGCTCCCCAGGGACTTGGAAAATATGAGGATATCGTCGAGATAAACCACCACACATAACCGCAACAAATCTCGGAGGACTTTGTTGATAAATTCCTGGAAAACTGCCAGGGCGTTACAAAGGCCAAAAAGGCATGACAAGGTACTCATAATGGCCTGTTCTGGTATTAAACGCAATTTTCCACTCGTCGCCCTCCTTAATCCTCATGAGATTGTATGCCCCTCTCAAATCAAGCTTTGTGAAAACCATTGCTCCCTTATAATCAATACAAGGTCTCAGCTCACCACTCTTCTTCTTCACAAAGAAGAAAACAGCACCAGCAGGAGATGAGGATTTGCAGATGAAACCTTGAGAAAGTGCATCTGCAACATACTCCTCCATGGCCTTATCCTCCAAGTCCGACAAAGAGTAAACCCGGCCACGAGGGGGTATGGCACCAGGTTGAAGCTCAATTGCGCAATCATATGACCGGTGTGGAGGCAAACTACCGTCTTGACCTTTGTCAAAGACATCGCTAAAATCACGGAACTCCTCCGGCAGGGAGGAAAGTGAAGAGGTGCACAGGACCTTGGCTACCTTCTTGAAGCATGTCTTACTGCATTGTGGTGACCAGGAGAGAACCTCAGCACAGAGCCAATCAAAAGAGGGGTTGTGCCTCTGTAAACCAAGGATAACCAATAACCAGCAGAAACTTAGGTGAGGAAATAACTTGGAATTGGATTATCTCATGGTGAAGAACCTCTACGGCCATAGACAACGAAAACTCATGAGTCACATGGGCAGGCTGTAGAAGTTTCCAATCAAGAGCCTCAATGGCAAGTGGAGTGTCACGCAGCTGCAGCGGAATCGAGTGCTTTGATACAAAGGCAGCATCAATGAACAGGCCTGCAGCCCCAGAGTCGATAAGAGCCTGTAGCTCAATGGACAACTCAGCCCAAGAAAGGGTAACTGAGACCAGGGGCTTATCCTTCTGGATAACTGGGGACCAAACAACACCACCTAAGGTCTGTCCATGACAGGACCTCAAGGTTCGCACGTTCCCTGAACGGGTAGGACAAGACTTCAAAAAGTGACCTCCCTGGTTACAATAAAGGCACAATCTCTCCCTCCTGCTAAGGGTTCTCTCATCTTCAAAGAGACACGTGAAGCCCAAGTGCATGGGTTCATCTTCACTGACCGATTCGGTACCAGGAGGCATGGGAGGTGAGGGAGGCAAGGGTGGGACTACAAAGCTCAGAGACAAATGTACAGGAGGCTTCCGCAAGCGCTCCTTAAAAGAGAGTCTTTCTCTGAGTCTGGAGTCAATGAGGATGGCAAACGTGATCAACTTCTCCAGGTCAGTGGGTATATCTCGGGCTGCTATCTCATCCTTGATGGTATCCGAGAGACCATGAGAAAAAGCAGCCACGAGGGACTCATTGTTCCAAGCAACCTCTGCTGCCAGAGTACAGAATTCAATGGTGTAATCGGCAACAGTTCTCATACTCTGTTTGATGGACATGAAGCACTTGACAGCAGAAGAGGAGCGTGCGGGAACATCAAATACCCTTTTAAAAGAAGCCACAAACTCAGGGTAACTCAAGACGACAGGTTTTTGCGTCTCCCATAGAGGGTTTGCCCAGGCCAAGGCTCTCTCAGAAAGCAAAGATATCACGAAACCTACTTTGCTTCTGTCCGTGGGAAATGCCTGGGGCAGCATCTCAAAGTAAATCTCAACCTGGTTGAGAAACCCTCTGCATTGGACTGGATCATCCCCAAATCGTTGTGGATGCGGAGCGGAACCAGACATACCTCTTATAGAGGTAATACTCGAGGTGGGAGCCTGCACAGAGACTGGAGCAGCAGCAGGGATGGCCTGCAATACAGGTTGTACCGGAGCAGCCATAGTGGGAGATTCTAGGTGAGCCGTGCGACTCAGGAGGGTTTGTAACGCCATGGCAAACTGATCCATGCGGTGATCCTGCTCATCCAATCTGGAAAAAATATTACCAACAAGTGGATTGACTGCATCTTCTGAATTCATGGCCTTCACCTACTGTCAGAAACCATGAATCAGACCGAGACAGAAGTACAGTTAAATCACACTTGTTTAATAATAAAAGTAAATGGAACCAACGTAGTCAAAACATAGCCAAAGTTCGGTAAGCGGAACGGATAGTCAGACAAGCCAGGATGTCAGGAAGCCAGGAAACAGCGTAGTGGAACAGCAAGCAGGATCTGGAGCCAGAAGGAATGTCAGCCAAGAAAGTCTTTAACAGGAACGCAGGAGAGTCTCTGTGATGTTGACCAAGGCGAAGGCAGAGATCATCTGGGCTGGACGGCCTAAGTAGGCAGGACTGACGAGCAGGATATCATCAACAAGTAAGTCACTGTGGAGAGATCGGAGCTGGCAATTAGCCGACAGCTGAGCGGCAAGCTCAGAGAAGGAAGGGCTGAACCCAGCCCTGACAGATCTGTCTGTATACATTGACAGATCTCCGTTCTGTCTCTGTGTGGAGTGATCGCACGTGCCCGGCAGTCATCGCGACCACCGGGCACATGCATTGGCTCCGGCATGGCGCCTCGGTCACTTACGTTCGACTCGAACAGTGGGCTCATCCCTATTTAGCACACAATTACCTTTGCTCCTTCTCCTGGTGCTAGAGTTGCCACCTCATCCCTTTAAAACTGAACACATATTGATTACACAGGTTCTGTGGCTGATTAAGGTGATAATTAAACTCACTTTGTGCCTTTGTGCCTTATCTGCACTAAATTAGTCTCAGAACCTGTGTAATTCATATGTGTTCGGGTTTAAAGGGATGAGGTGGCAACCCTACCTGGTGCTGGCATACAATATACTGCAAACTTTTTTGGTACTGAATAGTATGCATCTCTACATTTTCCTATTTAACCACTTGCCGACCGCCTCACGCCTATATACGTGAACAGAGCGGCACGGGCAGGCAAAATCACGTACCTGGTACGTGATTGCCTTCCCGCGGGCGGGGGGTCCGATTGGACCCCCCCCCGGAGCCAGCGGCGGTCGGCATTTGGCTGGGAGCGTTGAGAGACAAGGGGGAGGCCATCCGATCGTGGCCCCCCCCTCGCGATCGCTCCCAGCCAATGAGAAACATCCCCTGCCTCTGTATAGTACACAGAGGCAGAGAATGTGATGTCATCTCTCCTCGGCTCGGCAGTTTCCGTTCCGGCGCCGAGGAGAGAAGACATGTGAGTGAGTGCACAACACAGTAGAACATGCCAGGCACACTAAACACCCCCGATCCCCCCCCAATCGCCCCCCCGATCACCCCCCAATCACCCCCCCCCTGTCACAAACTGACACCAAGCAGTTTTTTTTTTCCTGATTACTGCATGGTGTCAGTTTGTGACAGTTAGAAGTAGTAGGGCAGTTAGGGTTAGCCCCCTGTAGGTCTAGGGTACCCCCCTAACCCCCCTAATAAAGTTTTAACCCCTTGATCAACCCCCGTCACCAGTGTCACTAAGCGATCATTTTTCTGATCGCTGTATTAGTGTCACTGGTTCCGCTAGTTAGGGACGTAAATATTTAGGTTCGCCGTCAGCGTTTTATAGCGACAGGGACACCCATATACTACCTAATAAATGTTTTAACCCCTTGATTGCCCCCTAGTTAACCCTTTCACCACTGATCACCATATAACCGTTACGGGTGGCGCTGGTTAGTTCCTTTATTTTTTATAGTGTCAGGGCACCCGCCGTTTATTACCGAATAAAGGTTTAGCCCCCTGATCGCCCGGCGGTGATATGCGTCGCCCCAGGAAGCGTCAGATTAGCGCCAGTAGCGTTAACACCCACGCACGCAGCATACGCCTCCCTTAGTGGTATAGTATCTGAACAGATCAATATCTGATCCGATCAGATCTATACTAGCGTCCCCAGCAGTTTAGGGTTCCCAAAAACGCAGTGTTAGCGGGATCAGCCCAGATACCTGCTAGCACCTGCGTTTTGCCCCTCCGCCCGGCCCAGCCCAGCCCACCCAAGTGCAGTATCAATCGATCACTGTCACTTACAAAACACTAAACGCATAACTGCAGCGTTCGCGGAGTCAGGCCTGATCCCTGCGATCGCTAACAGTTTTCTTGGTAGCGTTTTGGTGAACTGGCAAGCACCAGCCCCAAGCAGCGTCAGATTAGCGCCAGTACCGCTAACACCCACGCACGCAGCATACACTTCCCTTAGTGGTATAGTATCTGAACGCATCAATATCTGATCCGATCAGATCTATATTAGCGTCCCCAGCAGTTTAGGGTTCCCAAAAACGCAGTGTTAGCGTGATCAGCCCAGATACCTGCTAGCACCTGCGTTTTGCCCCTCCACCCGGCCCAGCCCAGCCCAGCCCACCCAAGTGCAGTATCGATCGATCACTGACACTTACAAAACACTAAACGCATAACTGCAGCGTTCGCAGAGTCAGGCCTGATCCTTGCGATCGCTAACAGTTTTTTTGGTAGCGTTTTGGTGAACTGGCAAGCACCAGCGGCCTAGTACACCCCGGTCGTAGTCAAACCAGCACTGCAGTAACACTTGGTGACGTGGCGAGTCCCATAAGTGCAGTTCAAGCTGGTGAGGTGGCAAGCACAAGTAGTGTCCCGCTGCCACCAAAAAGACAAACACAGGCCCGTCGTGCCCATAGTGCCCTTCCTGCTGCATTCGCCAATTCTAATTGGGAACCCACCACTTCTGCAGCGCCCGTAATTCCCCCATTCACATCCCCAACCAAATGCAGTTGGCTGCATGAGAGGCATTTTTATGTCCTCCTGAGTACCCCTACCCAACAAACCCCCCAAAAAAAAGGTCGTGTCTGCAGCAAGCGCGGATATAGGCGTGACACCCGCTATTATTGTCCCTCCTGTCCTGACAATCCTGGTCTTTGCATTGGTGAATGTTTTGAACGCTACCATTCACTAGTTGAGTATTAGCGTAGGGTACAGCATTGCACAGACTAGGACACACTTTCACAGGGTCTCCCAAGATGCCATCGCATTTTGAGAGACCCGAACCTGGAACCGGTTACAGTTATAAAAGTTAGTTACAAAAAAAGTGTAAAAAAAAAAAACACAAACAAAAATAAAAAAAAATAGTTGTCGTTTTATTGTTCTCTCTCTCTCTATTCTCTCTCTCTCTATTCTCTCTCTATTGTTCTGCTCTTTTTTACTGTATTCTATTCTGCAATGTTTTATTGTTATTATGTTTTATCATGTTTGCTTTTCAGGTATGCAATTTTTTATACTTTACTGTTTACTGTGCTTTATTGTTAACCATTTTTTTGTCTTCAGGTACGCCATTCACGACTTTGAGTGGTTATACCAGAATGATGCCTGCAGGTTTAGGTATTATCTTGGTATCATTCTTTTCAGCCAGCGGTCGGCTTTCATGTAAAAGCAATCCTAGCGGCTAATTAGCCTCTAGACTGCTTTTACAAGCAGTGGGAGGGAATGCCCCCCCCACCGTCTTCCGTGTTTTTCTCTGGCTCTCCTGTCTCAACAGGGAACCTGAGAATGCAGCCGGTGATTCAGCCAGCTGACCATAGAGCTGACCAGAGACCAGAGTGGCTCCAAACATCTCTATGGCCTAAGAAACCGGAAGCTACGAGCATTTTATGACTTAGATTTCGCCGGATGTAAACCACGCCATTGGGAAATTGGGGAAGCATTTTATCACACCGATCTTGGTGTGGTCAGATGTTTTGAGGGCAGAGGAGAGATCTAAGGTCTAATAGACCCCAATTTTTTCAAAAAAAGAGTACCTGTCACTACCTATTGCTATCATAGGGGATATTTACATTCCCTGAGATAACAATAAAAATGATTTAAAAAAAAAAATGAAAGGAACAGTTTAAAAAAAAGGTAAAAAAGCAAAAAAATAATAAAGAAAAAAAAAAAAAAAAAAAAGCACCCCTGTCCCCCCTGCTCTCGCGCTAAGGCGAACACAAGCGTCGGTCTGACGTCAAACGTAAACAGCAATTGCACCATGCATGTGAGGTATCACCGCGAAGGTCAGATCGAGGGCAGTAATTTTAGCAGTAGACCTCCTTTGTAAATCTAAAGTGGTAACCTGTAAAGGCTTTTAAAGGCTTTTAAAAATGTATTAATTTTGTTGCCACTGCACGTTTGTGCGCAATTTTAAAGCATGTCATGTTTGGTATCCATGTACTCGGCCTAAGATCATCTTTTTTATTTCATCAAACATTTGGGCAATATAGTGTGTTTTAGTGCATTCAAATTTTAAAAAGTGTGTTTTTTCCACAAAAAATGCGTTTGAAAAATCGCTGCGCAAATACTGTGTGAAAAAAAAAATGAAACACCCACCATTTTAATCTGTAGGGCATTTGCTTTAAAAAAATATATATAATGTTTGGGGGTTCAAAGTAATTTTCTTGCAAAAAAAAATAATTTTTTCATGTAATCAAAAAGTGTCAGAAAGGGCTTTGTCTTCAAGTGGTTAGAATAGTGGGTGATGTGTGACATAAGCTTCTAAATGTTGTGCATAAAATGCCAAGACAGTTCAAAACCCCCCCAAATGACCCCATTTTGGAAAGTAGACACCCCAAGCTATTTGCTGAGAGGCATGTCGAGTCCATGGAATATTTTATATTGTGACACAAGTTGCAGGAAAGAGACAAATTTTTTTTTTGCACAAAGTTGTCACTAAATGATATATTGCTCAACATGCCATGGGCATATGTGGAATTGCACCCCAAAATACATTCAGCTGCTTCTCCTGAGTACGGGGATACCACATGTGTGGGACTTTTTGGGAGCCTAGCCGCGTACGGGGCCCCGAAAACCAAGCACCGCCTTCAGGATTTCTAAGGGCATAAATTTTTGATTTCACTCTTCACTGCCTATCGCAGTTTTGAAGGCCATAAAATGCCAAGATGGCACAAAACCCCCCCAAATGACCCCATTTTGGAAAGTAGACACCCCAAGCTATTTGCTGAGAGGCATGGTGAGTATTTTGCAGCTCTCATTTGTTTTTGAAAATGAAGAAATGCTTCTCCTGAGTACGGGGATACCACATGTGTGGGACTTTTTGGGAGCCTAGCCGCGCACGGGACCCCGAAAACCAAGCACCGCCTTCAGGCTTTCTAAGGGCGTAAATTTTTGATTTCACTCTTCACTGCCTATCGCAGTTTCGGAGGCCATGGAATGCCCAGGTGGCACAAAACCCCCCCAAATGACCCCATTTTGGAAAGTAGACACCCCAAGCTATTTGCTGAGAGGTATAGTGAGTATTTTGCAGACCTCACTTTTTGTCACAAAGTTTTGAAAATTGAAAAAAGAAAAAAAAAATATTTTCTGGTCTTTCTTCATTTTCAAAAACAAATGAGAGCTGCAAAATACTCACCATGCCTCTCAGCAAATAGCTTGGGGTGTCTACTTTCCAAAATGGGGTCATTTGGGGGGGTTTTGTGCCATCTTGGCATTTTATGGCCTTCAAAACTGTGATAGGCAGTGAGGGGTGAAATCAAAAATTTATGCCCTTAGAAATCCTGAAGGCGGTGCTTGGTTTTCGGGGCCCCGTACGCGGCTAGGCTCCCAAAAAGTCCCACACATGTGGTATCCCCGTACTCAGGAGAAGCAGCTGAATGTATTTTGGAGTGCAATTCCACATATGCCCATGGCCTGTGTGAGTAATATATCATTTAGTGACAACTTTTTGTAAATTTTTTTTTTTTTTTGTCATTATTCAATCACTTGGGACAAAAAAAAAATAAATATTCAATGGGCTCAACATGCCTCTCAGAAATTTCCTTGGGATGTCTACTTTCCAAAATGGGGTCATTTGGGGGGGGGGGGGGTTGTACTGCCCTGCCATTTTAGCACCTCAAGAAATGACATAGGCAGTCATAAACTAAAAGCTGTGTAAATTCCAGAAAATGTACCCTAGTTTGTAGACGCTATAACTTTTGCTCAAACCAATAAATATACGCTTATTGACATTTTTTTTTACCAAAGACATGTGGCCGAATACATTTTGGCCTAAATGTATGACTAAAATTGAGTTTATTGGATTTTTTTTATAACAAAAAAATTTTTTCGGTCTTTTTCCGTTTATAGCGCAAAAAATAAAAACGGCAGAGGTGATCAAATACCATCAAAAGAAAGCTCTATTTGTGGGAAGAAAAGGACGCAAATTTCGTTTGGGTACAGCATTGCATGACCGCGCAATTAGCAGTTAAAGCGACGCAGTGCCGAATTGTAAAAAGTGCTCTGGTCAGGAAGGGGGTAAACCCTTCCGGGGCTGAAGTGGTTAAAAACTCAGGAGGAAAATGCTATATCCATGAAGTATGACAATGTGAACTATATGTCACAATCTTTCAGTAAAAACAGTGCTTACTGAATTGACGAGCATTGCATTTACCTGGTTTGCAGCTACAAATAAGTAAATAATAAGCTGTTCATTTTCTTTGCAGCGCAGCAAAGCAGAAACAAAACACTCAGTCAACAGTGAACATAAAGACCCAGGAAATGTGCTGACACCAGATTGCCTTTACAAAGCTGCATTACTGATATGAGTAATCTAATATTATTTGAGTCCAATCTCATTTCCAGAGAAGCCTATAATTCAGTTTTACCTCTGAATATTCATTTCTAGTCATGACAATACTGATGTTTTGGGGAATAAGTATTATTAGATATTTTGATGAGTGAGTCTGCTTTCTAGTGCTTTTGTCTATGAAATTTTTCTTGCTGGAGATCACATTATCTAGTATGTGTTTTTTAACCACCCACAAATCATTATATTTCTCCACAATCTGAATAAGAATTAAAAATGATTAAATAATATTACTTTTATCAATATAAATAAGCCTTAGTAAATACTAAAATAAGTGTCCAACGTTATATCCAGCACAATAAAGTGCATATGCAACGATCTCCTTGACTTTTTAAACTAACAAGCAGGTCAGCGTGTTTTATCTTTATGGGGAATAGCAACACCCCTTCTCCATGCTTCTGCTGAGACCTGCATGACTGTATATAAGGAGTGGAAAGAATAGGAAGCATCTTCATTGCATAAAACCATTTTATTAACCACTTCAGCCACAGAAGGTTTACCCCCCTTCCCTTCGTGACCAGGCCATTTTTACAATACAGCACTGCGTTATTTTAACTGACAATCGTGCGGTCGTGCGATGCTGTACACAAACAAAATTGATGTCCTTTTTTTTACCACAAATAGAGCTTTCTTTTGGTGGTATTTAATCACCTCTGCGGTTTTTATTTTTTGTGCTATAAACAATTAATTTTGGAAAACAAAAAAATATTTTTTACTTTATGCTATAAAACATATCCAATAAAAAATTAAAAAAAAAATAATTTCTTCATCAGTTTAGGCCAATATGTATTTTGCTACATATTTTTGGTAAAAAAAATGGTATATTGATTGGTTTGTGCAAAAGTTATAGAGTCTACAAACTAGGGGATATTTTTTAAAATTTTTACATTTTTTTTACTAGTAATGGCGGTGATCAGCGTTTTTTAGCGGGACTGCAACATTGCAGTGGACAAATCGGACACCTAACTGACACTTTTGACAATTTTTGGGGACTAGTGACACTAATACAGTGATCATTGGGAAACAATATGCACTGTAACTGTACTAATGACACTGGCAGGGAAGGGGTTAACATCAGGGGTGATCAAAGGGTTAAGTGTGCTCCTAGGGAATGCTTTCTAACTGTGGGGGGAATGCTGTGACTGGAGGAACACAGAATCTCCACCTTCCTCCCTCACAGAACGGTGGTCAGCCTTGTTTACATAGGCAGACTCCCGTTCTGCCTCTCCTGAACGATTGTGGGCAGCCAGTGGCCATTGTGGCCACCAGACCCGCTGATTGGCTCCTGCTGAGCGGGTCGTGGTGCACGCCCCAGACCCACTGCACAAAATCACATACCTATACATGATTTTGTGCAGGAGGGCTGCCCTGCGCAGTATATCTGCGTGGGGCAGTCTTTAAGTGGTTACATTCCAATAAAAGAAACAATATCAGGCTTTCAAAAGGAGTGCCCAGCCTGGCACTTAGGAACTAAGAGCATAACAGTATACTGCATCAGAGCCATGCACCCCTTTCACTTCCTGCGTGTGTGTGTTTTATTGCTGGGTGATTAAATAAGCAAAAAAGCACTTTATTCCCTTACTGATTAAACAAGCATTGTAAATTGTAAGGATTTAAGTTGGATATCCTAGTGTTTTACATTCTTTTTATTAAATTTAAGAAAAAACAATTACAAAACATAAAAATAATAATATGCATCAAGTTTCTTCCCCATGAAGGAGGCAAGAGAGTGCAAAAGGTGGGGAAAACCCCACATCCAGATCCAAAAAAAAAAAAAAGTAGGGAAGCAGGAAAAAATCTCAAGCTTCTAATCCTTGCTCTCCCCACCAAATTCCGGTTGTCCTCCCCCTTCATTACCCCCCCCCCCCTAGTTCCCTGTGTTTGTGACCTAACAGCAACTGCATCAACCAAAAAAAAGGAACATTGTTATGCCAAAAAAGAGGTTTAATAACTTAGGACATTTACACCTCCACAGTTCTACCCATACCTTCCTTCACCATTCTCATACCCATCCCTTTTATCCCTCCCTCTCTCATGATAACCCGATGAGGCCCAATTTTGGCATTCTCACCCCGTGCACCAAAAAAGTTTTCCTTCCTTCTTTCCCTTCCCTCCTTTCCCCTCTCTAAAAAAATTGTGCTAGAGGCCAACTGTGATAATTTAGGGGGAAAAACCTTGGGAGGATTATACCTCCCCAGTTCCGCCCTTACCTTCCTATTCTATTCCCATACCCATCCCCTTATATCCCTCCCTCTCTTGCAATAACTTATTTAGTCCCAGTGTGGGTGTTCTCTATCTGTATACCTATTCACTAATCAAAAATTATTGTGAGGGAAAGAGAGGAAGGAAAAAAAAAAGGGGGGGAGTGGTTTTGGGGTAACAGAAAGCAGGTGCCCAAATGGGGCTCATTCCATTTCCCTAGTCAGGACCGTTTTTAAGGCAGGGCAAAAGGGCCAGCTGCCCTGGACCCCATCATTGTTGTGGGGCCCAAAGCAGCTGCCTCATATTTGCCAACTTCCCCAGTTTAAATTCCCTTATCTCTTGAAGTTTTAGTCCCGTGCTCTGTCCTGTTATCTCAGTGTTAAATTTCTGTTGCTGCTGCCTAGCTCTACCCTTTTGCCATGTAAAGATGACTCACCTGCAGACCCTGTGTTTAAATGAGGAAAGCGATTTTGCGTGTATTCCCGGCACACACAAATCATCGCGGCAGATCGCAGGCTAAATGTCTCAGTTAAATTTGGTGGTCAGTGTAAATCTTCTCATTACATTGGAGCTTGGTGTACAATCCTTTCATTCACACTTGTGACCAGTGTAAAGGTCCCCCTTACATTGGTTGCCAGTGTAAATCCCTCTTTACATTGGTGGTTACTGTGAATGCTCCTATTACATTAGTGGTCAGTGTAAATTCCCGTTACATTGGTGGCTAGTGTACTCCTCTTTATATTGGTAATAATTTAAAAAATCCAGACTTGCAATTGTGGTCAGTTACAAATCCTCCCTTACATTGGTGGTGAGTGTAAATTTCCCTTATATTGGTGGCCAGTGTAGAAATCCCCCTTAATTGGCTATCGATGTAAACTTCCCCATTACATTGGTTGTCAGTGTAAATTCTTCATAACATTGGTTATCAGTGTACCTTTCCCTTTACATTGGTGGTAAGTGCAGAATTGCCCTTACACTGATGGTCAGTGTAAATCCCCCTTTACATTGGTGGTCAGTGTAAATACCCCCTAACATTGATGGTCAGTGTAGAATGGTCACCTTACATTGGTGGTCAGTACAAATCTCCTCGACAATGGTTGTCAGTACAAATCCCCCCTTGCATCGAGGTCATTGCATATTCCCCCTTACACTGGTGGTTGGTGTAAATGCTGTAATTACATTGGTGTCAGTGTTGAAATCCCTCTTTTCTATTGGTGGGTGGTGTAAAATCCCCCATTACATGGTGTCAGTGCAAATTCCCCCTCACATTGATGGTCAGTGTAAATCCCCCCTCACATTGGTGGTCATTGTAAATTCCCCATTACATTTGTGGTCAGTGTAGACTCCCCCACTATATACTTGCCAAAGATTCCCAGCTTTGCTCTACATAATTCAGAATTTACCACAGTGTACTGCCTCCCAACTAATCCCATCCCCCCACCACTGTTACTCATTCGATCAACCCCCCAGCATTGCCACTGATCACCCCCCCCCCCCAACATTGTCACTGATCCCAGGAGTCCTAGGACCTCTAGGAGTTTTATGTCTATTGATGGGTCTCCTCACCTCCCCAGTCCATGGTGTGCAGGCAGTGAGGAGATGATGTTCTGTAACCTTTAGCAACCAATCAGTGAGCAGTAATGCTGTGCACTAACCTCTTGCGACCAATCATTGCGTGGTAAGGATATGCAGTAACCTCTAAGAACCATCTAGTGAGCAGTAATAATGTGCAGTAACCTCTATCAACCAATTAGTGAGTGGTATAGATGTCAAGTAACCTCTAGCAATAAATCAGTGAGCAGTATTGATGTACAGTAATCTCTAGCAACCAATCAATAAGCAGAAGTCATGTGCTGTAACCTCTAGAATATAAACAGTAAGCCATAATGTGTGCTGTAACCTCCAGCAGCCAGTCAGTGAGCGGTAATGATACACTGTAACCTCTGGCAACCAATCGCAATCGCTGCCTGATCTGATTCAGTAAACAGATTTTGAGTCCAGCTGCTATTTATTGTATGTCTCAAAGCATGTGGAGAGCAAAATTGCATGGAAGAGGGAGCTCAAGAAAATGTTTGCCCAGGGTCCAGTCAATATTAAAGACAGCCCTGATTCTAGTGATATCAATACAGCAGCTGATAAAAAGTACTGTATTCTTTTGGTATAGAGTAGCGCAGATATTGTCATAAATTAAATAAAAGGCATACGCAAGTTGCTTCTAAACTATATAATAAAGGAAAAGCCCCCTAGCTTCTTCCAGCCACATCAAAATAGTCAACTAGCCTATGAAAAAAGTGTCCCATAAAAGCATATTTTATCCAGAAAATATTATAAAAAAGCTGAATTGTAGATCTAAAATATGCACCTTAAAGTTATAGGGATCCTTCAGGCAAAAACTAAAATCAGATTGTTCTGTCACATTGGATCATATTATGCAATTTAAAGATAGTACCATTCCTATACTTTCTGAAAAATAAAATAAAATAGATATAAGGCTTTTGCAAAGTGCTAATGTAAGAAATCACAGGCTTTTAGTACAAATTATTATACGTTTTACTACATTCTGTATTTAAGATTAGATTATTTAGCCATTGGTGGCATTAGTATGATTATTATTTAATAGTAGCAAACCAATGATGTCATGTTATAAACAAAGCAAAGGTCAGCTTACCCATTTATCAAAGGTTTACAGCCCTAAACTATCTCAGCCAGTAAGTAATTCCCATTTAGATCAGTAGACATCTAGTATACAATAATCATATTTCCTCCCTTCCATCCTGGGCCCTAATGCAGGATAACAATGATACCTCCTCATGGTTCTCACAACCCTCTCCAGGTCACCTCTTTATCTGTAGATTACACCTTATCTTCCTACAACTCATTCAATAAAATTCTTCCTACTGCTCTTTGACCTAAAATATCTGTCTTTTCTCTCTTCTCTCTAATCAATTATAGAGATAATTGAGATATACAAATATAGCTATGAGTGTGTATAAGTGGAGAGAACTTAAAAACTGTATAAAAGCCTTCATGATTGAAGTGATGAAGGAAACAAGGTGACGGGACCCAGTACTTAATTGCTTAGTTTGAATATACGTGTGTGTGTCAAGGTTGGTGGGGGTGGGGAGTAGCTGCTTTAAGTTGTAGGATGACCCCCATGTACTATTACAGGAAAATCAGTAAATGTTAAACTCCCCACTACCACACCATTGCTAGGAATACGACCATTAGAGGTGTTATATTTTTTTATGAATTACATTTTTCTGAATACTTTGTAGGAACAAAAATGTTACAGGAAACTTGTTCTTTTCTATCTTATTCTCACTTTTCTGACATTTTTTGTCACCTTTCTGACACATTTATGTCTTTTTCTGAAGCCCAAAAAATATCTATTTTGGTAATTTTATTTAGTTATATTTATAAAAAAAAAATCTATAGAAGAATAATGAAGAAAATATAACCATGTATACATTAAAGGTATTGTCCATATATCACTATGCACACTTACCAAATATACCACAGATGGATGGGCTGTTCAATATAATTGACACATCTAAAATGTAAGAAGATGAGACAGTGAACTGTGTGGGAAAGACTTACGCCCTGTACACACGACCGGTTTTGCCATCGGAATAAACTCTGAAAGTTTTTCAGACGGAATTCCGACAGAATTCCGTTCAAGCTGTCTTGCATACACACAGTCTGACCAAATTCTGACCATCAAGAACGCGATGACGTACGACGGGACAACACGTATGACGTCTCGTACTTGCTTCAGAGCATGCGTAATTTTTGGTACATCGGAACAGCATACAGACGAGCGGTTTTCCCGATAGGAATTTGTTCCGTCGGAAAAATATAGAACATGTTCTCTATCTAAGTCCGTCTGAATTTTCAACGTAAAAAGTCCGGGGCATACACACGGTCGGAATATACAATGAAAAGCTCCCATCGGACTTTTTCTGTTGGAAATTCCGACCGTGTGTACGGGGCATTAGAAATAATGACAAACAGCATATCAAACTTTAAACTTACATGTCAGATACGTCACACACACTGGAGCAGGATGGCTGAAAAATATAAAGTTATTTATATAATGTATAATACTGTACTGTAGACATCTATATAGACAACACATCCACAATCTACTGTACATATATATAGGTGGATAAAAGCCTTTTTAACCTATTGGTGGTTTATCTATACTGAATTGCAGAATTGCATTAATATGGTTTTGATGCTGTTTGGTATCATGTGCACAACCACTAAGATCATAGGGATATTCAACAAAGAATCAGAAGTCTCCACAACATTTTCTGGCATCTAAAATGGCTTCTGAAGCTTTTATCTCTTTGAATATGCCAACTTTGTGACAAACTTGGCAATTCCAGGATGGGTGAGTATGTGACTTAGTCCCCATGTAGCATGTGTTGGGAGCATCATGACTTGCCCTGTCACATAGGTCTGGAAAAGGTGTCCGTAGCCCTGTGTAAGGTCCAACAAGTTGTTTTGGAGCTTAAAAAATGTTTTGTTTTTTTCTTGGTCCAGGCTGCTGTACAATCTCCCTTAGGTCTGTCAACAATGTTCAGGGACACGCATCTACATGGCTGTCAAGTTAAGAGCAGCGGCTTCCCAATTGACATGAATGGGTCTCCCTGCATGGTCATGCAAGAAACACTATAATCCACTAACATCTCAAGAATCAAAAGTATGCATGATGCAAAATTATGTTAGTATACTTTATTTGAAATATGTCTAATTTTAGTATTTCAGTTTTTAGTCACGACTGAAGATAAATAGCAATTGCTAATTGCTAACATGTATTTTACTTTTTTTTACTTTGTTTACTTATTTTTACAACTTTAAAATTTCTCACATTACAAAGGCACACTGATGCACACTAGCGTTTTCTAAGCTCTTAAAAGCTATTATGAACTTATTTTTTTTTTTTTGCTCCTAGAAGCTATGGCAAAAGCATTTTTCAAGCGTTTTTTTTTTTCTTCATGTACTGTAAAAACGCTAATAAAACACTAATGCCCTGTACACACGATAGGATTTTCCGATAGAAAATGTGTGATAGGACCATGTGTAGGCTCCATCACACATTTTCCATAGGAATTTCCGACACACAAAGTTTGAGAGCTGGCTATAAAATTTTCCGACAACAAAATCCGTTGTCGGAAACTCAGATCGTGTGTACACAAATCCGACGCACAAAGTGCCACGCATGCTCAGAATAAATTAAGAGACGAAAGCTATTGGCTACTGCCCCGTTTATAGTCCCAACGTACGTGTTTTACATATTTTGCTAGAAAATTACTAGAACCTCCAGACATTATATATATATATTTTAGCAGAAGCCCTAGAGAATAAAATGGTGGCCATTGCAATTTTTTTATATCACATGGTATTTACACATCAGCTTTTCAAGTGCAATATTTTGGAAAAAATACACTTCAATGAATATTAAAGCAAAAAAAACCACTGTCCCTTTCATTTTTTTTAATCACCTTTATGTCCAACACAAGAAATGTAAACATTGCTTATGATAGAAATAAAGCATGACAGGTCCTCTTTATGGAGCTATCTGGGGTCTATAAGACTCAAGATCTCTCCTCTACCCTTGAAAGCATGATAAAAAAAAATATTGATCTCATGCTTTCCAGAAAAAAGAGCAGTATTTACATCTGCCGTAAACAGAAGTGGTAAAAATGCTTGTTGCTTCTTCAAGACCATAGAAATTATTAGAGAAGATTCGGTCTCCGAACACCTCTATTGTAAGTCAGCGCAACCATCAGATTGGATCCTGCCCCCCCCCCCCCCCCCCCCGCTGAGATGGAAGAGCCCAAAGAGACACCGGAGGGATTCAGGAGGGGGGACCACTCGAAGTCAATCATGTACATGTACAGTACATGATTTGGCGGCAAGTGGTTACTTTATACACAGTGATGTCATCAATGGGTTTCTTTGCTTCTCTGTCCAATGCAGGCAGATCATGGCTGGTAGGAGGTGCTGGCAGGGCGCTATAATCCTAGCTACCAGGCTCAGTACTCCTCTCAAGAGCCCTGATGCAAGCAGTGTGCTGGCTTTTGGGAGAAGGTATTAAAATATCAAATTGAATTGATTGGGGAATGTCTATGCAAGAATAATTGTACGGCTGAAATTCAGCATTAATATCTCTTCCCTAATGATAGACAATGCAACTTATTTTTTATACACTGTCTGCCACAATATTGCAGTTCCGCTATAAGTCACTGATTGCCGCCATTACTAGTAAAAATTAAAAATAAATGTAAAAAATCCTATAGTTTGTAGACGCTATAACTTTTGCGCAAACCAATCAATATATTATTGGGATTTTTTTTTTACCAAAATATGTAGCAGAATACATATTGGCTTAAGTTGATGAAGAAATTCGATTTTATAAATTTTTTAATTGGATGTTTTATAGCAGAAAGTAAAAAATATTGTTTTTTTTTTTTCAAAATTTTCGATCTTTTTTTGTTTATAGCGCAAAAAATAAAAACTGCAGAGGTGATCAAATACCACCAAAAGAAAGCTCTATTTGTGGTGAAAAGGAGGACACAAATTTTATTTGGGAACAGCGTTGCATGATCGTGCAATGGTCAGTTATAGTAACACAGTGCCGTATCCCAAAAAATGGCCTGGTCAGGAAGGGTGGTAAATCTTCCAGAGGTCAAATGGTTAAAGAGGTCCTGTGGGTGGATATAGGGGCAGAGCTATATCACATGTATGCTGCCATGGATTGGCATCAGGAAAATAACAATACATTAAGTATTTGATACAATTTTCCCTTTTTGTTGAGTTCCATTTTTGTAACCACCTCAGCTCTGAAAGGTGTAACCCCTTCATGACTGGGCCATTTTTTGCTATTTAGCACTGCGCTACTTTAACTACTTTAGAACCAGAAGGATTTGCCCCCTTAATGACCAGGCCATTTTTTGTGATACGGCATTGCGTCACTTTAACCCCTTCCCGACCGGCGCACGCCGATGTACATCGGCAGAATGGCACGGCTGGGCAAATGGACTTACAGGTTTGTCCATTTGAATTTCCCGTCGTGCCATTGCGTGCGTGCCCGTCGGGAGCTCCCTGAGTCGGGTCGCGGGTCCAGCGGATTCGATCACCGCGGGGATACCCGCGATCGCCTCACAGAGAGGACGAACAGGGAGATGCTGATGTAAACAGCATTTCCCCGTTCTGCCTAGTGACAAGTGTCACTGATCACAGCTCCCTGTAATCGGGAGCAGTGATCAGTGTAGTGACACTGCTAGCCAATCCCCCTACAGTTAGTAATCACTCCCCTAGGAAACACTTAACCCCCCTGGCGGTATTCCCGAGTCTGGCTCGGGGGGGGATTTTTCATACCAAAAGAGGTATCCCCGAGCCAGACTCGGGCTTGCATCGCAGGATCCAGGAAGAGTTTACTTACCTTGTCCCCTGGATCCTGCGATGTCTCCCCGCTGTGATCGGCGAGCCGCCGTGTCTCGCTCGATTCACAGTGCTGAGCTCCATTCCCTGCGAGCGTTGCGACGCACGGGGACGGAGTTCGGCGGTAAATTCAAAAGTAAAACACACAGTATAGATACAGCATACTGTAATCTTACAGATTACAGTGCTGTATCAAATAACTACACATCCCCTTTGTCCCTAGTGGTCTGCCCAGTGTCCTGCATGCAGTTTTATATATATAAAACTGTTCTTTCTCCCAGGAAACTGGAGATTGTCCATAGCAACCAAAACTGTCCCTTTACAATAAAAGTGGTTTTAGACCAGCTAGAAAAAAGCGATAATAAATTAGAATCACTTTCAGAATTGAGCGATAGTGATTTGTGGGGAGATCCGTCATCAAACACTAAAAGTAACAAAAGCTACAATTCTGCAACTGAGCAAATTTCAGTGTTTTTGATTTGATTACATTATTATATAATTATTATTATTATTATTATATTATTATTTGTTATAATTATTTATAGTTATTTATTATATTATAATTTTTTATTTCGTTTTTCAAACTTTATCATACACGGGATGTCTACTAGACTCTTGTTTGGACAGATTTAAGTGAACTATTCCTAAGAATTACAGGCCTACAATATAAAACGCCAAATTTCTGTGCAAAATAATGGTACCGCTTTCAGCACCTAAAATCTGAAATAATCATACCGCCAGGGAGGTTAACCCCTCCCCGCCCCCTAGTGGTTAACCCCTTCACTGCCAGTGTCATTTACACAGGAATCAGTGCATTTTTATAGCACTGATTGCTGTATAAATGACAATGGTCCCAAAAATGTGTCAAAAATGTCTGACATGTCTGCAATAATGTCGCAGTCACAATAAAAATCGCTGATCGCTGCCATTACTAGTAAAAAAAAAAATTATTAATAAAAATGCCTTAAAACTATCCCCTATTTTGTAAACGCTATAACTTTTGCGCAAACCAATCAATAAACGCTTATTGCGATTTTTTTTTACCAAAAATATGTAGAAGAATACGATCGGCCTAAACTGAGGAAAAAAAATGTTTTTTTATATATTTTTGGGGGGATATTTATTATAGCAAAATGTAAAAAATAATGCGTTTTTTTCAAAATTGTCGCTCTTATTTTGTTAATAGCGCAAAAAATAAAAATCGCAGAGGCGATCAAATACCACCAAAAGAAAGCTCTCTTTATGGGAAAATAAGGACGTCAATCTTGTTTGGGAGACACGTCGCACGACGCGCAATTGTCAGTTAAAGTGTCGCAGTGCCGAATCGCAAAAAACGCTCTGGTCAGGAAGGGGGTAAAATCTTCCGGGGCTGAAGCGGTTAACTGACATATGCGCAGTCGCGCGACGTTGTACCCAAACAAAACTGACCGCCTTTTTTCCCCACAGAGATTTTTTTTGGTGGTATTTGATCACCTCTGCTGTTTTTATTTTTGCACTATAAACAACCAAGAGCGACAATTTTGAAAAAAAATTAAATTTTTTTTTTACTTTTTGCTTTACTACATATCCAAAAATAAATAAAAAAGCACATTTATTCATCAGTTTAGGCCGATATATATTCTGCTAATAGGCGTATATTGATTGGTTTGCGCAAAAGTTATCGCTTCTACAAACTATGGGATAGATTTAGGGACTTTTATTATTTTTGTCATTGTTTTTGATAGTAATGGTGGTGATCTGCGATTTTTAGCGGGACTGAGACATCGTGGCAGACAAGTCTGACCCCAAATGACACTTTTTGGGGACCAGTGACATTATTACCTTGATAAGTGCTATAAAAATGCACCGATCAATGTAAAAATGACACTGGCAGGGAAGGGGTTAACACTAGGGAGAGATCAAGGGGTTAAGTGTGTTCCCTCAGCGTATTCTAACTGTAGGGGGGATGGGCTACCAGGGACATGACTGAGATCACTGTTCCCGATCACTGGGAACAGTATATCTCTGTCATGTCTCCTGTCAGAACGGGGATCCGCTTGTTTACACTGGCAGATCCCTGTTCTGTCTCTGTACTAGGTGATTGCGGGTTGGCAGACATCAAATCCGCCTGACCTGCGGGCTCGCTCCCATATAGTGCAGCGAGAGCGAGAGCGCACCAGCGGCAACTGCGCCTGTGCGAGCCGCCATACAGCTATGGCAATTCGCGCAGGAGAGCCGACCTGCTGCCGTATAACGACGGCGGCTTGTCGGCAAGTGGTTAATTGCTAATGAATAAATGAGTTTCAGTGCACACAAACATAATATTATACCCTTATTTTTGGCAAACAATATAAAAGATGAGGTGGCATCAAGTAAATAGATAACCAATAGGCCTTTAATGTCCATTCTTGCCCTGTGCCAGCAATAGCAACCGCAAGCCATTTTAACTGGAATTTGATATTTTTTTTTCTTTAGAAATGCCATATTTGCGGAAGCATGTTCTATATATGCTACAGATGCACCACTTTACAGGCAGACTAAGGGGAACCCCCAGGCACTGTATTATAAGGGATATTTCATTTTTAGTGTTGCACTTTAAGCATCATTAAAATCATTGCTCCTGGAAAAAACAATCCTTTTTAAAAAATATATGGCATATAAACCTTCAAAATGGGCATTTTTGATTTTTCCTGTTCAGCTCCCATTGACCTCAATAGGGTTCGCCGTTCAGGTTAGAAATTTTCCCCTGTTTGGGAGATTCGCTGCAAACCGAACAGGGGGGTATTCGGCCCATCTCTAGTAGCAAGTAACAACAAAAATAGAAAAAAATCCACAGTAAAATAGACTCACATGTATTTTGTTTCTACTGTAAATGTAGGATAGACAGATATTGTAGAACTTTGATTCTCAAACTGTGGTACTTATTGTGCAGCCCTCAGAGTCATTAAATATTGTAATCTGTATTCTGGTGCTAACTCAAGCCAGTACAAGAAAAATATTCTTTAGAAAGGCTTCTAGTACTTTCACACTTCCCTACTTTTTTCTGTGTGATGTCCACCCCTTTTTTTTTCTCCTCTGACCTTTTATAATGTCAAGAGAAATTTTGAATGTGGCACAATTAATGTGGCCCAAAAAGCCAGCTGTAGGGAGCACTAATGCAAAAGCATTGGTTTACACAGGGGTTTTAATATTGGTAATCTCTGGTAGTCTCATGTAATGTATCTCCATTCTATGACTGTCTCCTAAAACATTCATTGCTCAGTCTTTATTCATCTCCTGTAGCATGTCTGTAGTCTGTGACAATTTTCTGTAACAATACATTTACTGAATATTGTGTGTTACCTTTTGGTAATGGTAGGGGTCACATGTACGGCCTCTTACATCAAGCAAATTGTCCAACAATGTTTCGGATAGCTGATGATGATAACAGTGACAGTTCCCTCCATTCAGCATTTTTCTCTGACTTTTACCATTTAAAAGAAATGTTGTTTTAAATGTTGGTGTTTAAACCAAAACAAAATTACATTTCATTTTTTTTTAATGCAATGTATACCATAAAAAAGTATTATAATATCCACGCTTGGTAAAAATTAGTATGCAGCAGCTGAACACTATGACCCAGATATTAGGTATAAAACAAATGTGTAAAGAAAAGTGCAGCGTTAAATATAAAGAAAGTTGCTATGGGCAACTTAAAGAGTGTGCAAAAATTTATGACCAGAAAAATACAGTGCTAAATGAAAAAAGTTGCTACAAGCAACTTGCTAAAAGATGTGCAAAACTTGTGACCAAAAAATAGTGAACAACACTCCTATGAATACCATGAAAGCAATATGCTTGCATTTAACAAACAAAGTATCATAAAATTGCTTACATTAAAGTGCAAACAATTTTTTTTTAAAGAAATATAGTGACCAAAAATATATTATTAAAAAAGTCCTTAAAGTGACTGAATGATCTTCATATAAATGACGTGACTTGATGTGAGTACTTTACCTCGTAAGACCCATCACCGCTAATAAGATTGAAGGTTTACCGAATCGCCTGTGGTCCCCCTTACTCAGGGAGGTCAAGAAGAGCAGATTGGATCACAGATCCCCACCATGGAACTCCGGATCTTCTGGGCTTACTGGACTTCCTGGATCTCCCGGGTGTCTTTCGTTAGTAGCCTCTGTGTCCTATGTGGTCTGTGACGGCCAATATCTCAAGTGTTCACAGATAGTGCAAACATATAAAAGGATATAATGCTTCAAATAGTGTATTACCAAATGATTTATTAAAGTAAAATTGGTTACAATACCATTTGAGAGCTTCCACAAGTCTCTATTAGCTTAAAATGGGTTAAAGCAAAAAAAAAAAAATTGCTTTTAACCTATTTTAACCTAATAGAGACTTGTGGAAGCTCTCAAATGGTATTGTAACCAATTTTACTTTAATGAATTGTTTGGTAATACACTATTTGGAGCATTATATCCTTTTGCATGTTTGCACTATCTGTGAACACTTGAGATATTGGCCGTGACGGATCACATGGGACAAAGAGGCTACTAACGAAAGACACAAAAGAGAGAGAGGCGCCTCTGGGTGTAGACTTTAAAAAACAGTTTATTGAATAATCTTGTGTCAATCACACTCACGTTTGGAAGATCATAAAAAGGCATATATATGTAGAGTATCCATCAAGGGAGGTGTCATCAGGTCGGTCAGAAACCTTGTCTACTGGCTGCTCTGCCTGCGTGTGGAGGGATATTGCTTGAGATGTTAAAGCCGGCTGCAATACCGATAAAAATCCAAAACGAGGCTTGGAGCGCAGATGGAAGATGGGCAAGGAAAAATGACGTCACTGGCAAGTGACGCGTTATCCGGGCGTACGGGCTGCAATGACGTGACAGCCGCGCCCCTTCATCAGGCTATGGATGGATGCAACTGGAGGCAATAAGAAAGGAAAAGAGGAGGAGTGAGCAAATTGAGCAGTACCGTGATTGGTCCGAACGGAACTAGATGACAAACAGGAAGGGGGAGTGGCCGCAATAGTACTAAAGTTAACGTATGGAATAAGGGTTGTTTTACTGCTCTTTTTCAGTTTTTGCGCCTACACTTGCATATACTAACGAAAGACACCCGGGAGATCCAGGAAGTCCATTAAGCCCAGAAGATCCGGAGTTCCATGGCAGGGATCTGTGATCCAATCTGCTCTTCTTGACCTCCCTGAGTAAGGGGGGTCACAGGCGATTCGGTAAACCTTCAATCTTATTAGCGGTGACGGGTCTTGCGAGGTCCTCACATCAAGTCACATCTTTTATATGAAGATCATTCAGTCACTTTAAGGACTTTTTTTTTACAATATATTTTTGGTCACTATATTTCTTAAAAAAAAAAAAATGTTTTTGCACTTTAATGTATGAAATGTTATGTTATTATACTTTGTTTGTTAAATGCAAGCATATTGCTTTTATGGTATTCATAGGAGTGTTGTTCACTATTTTTTGGTCACAAGTTTTGCACATCTTTTAGCAAGTTGCTCGCAGCAACTTTCTTCATTTAGCACTGTATTTTTCTGCTCATAAGTTTTTGCACACTTTTTATGTTGCCCATAGCAACTTTCTTTACTTATATTTAGTGCTGCACTTTTCTTTACACTGTATACCAGAAATGATTTTCATTTAAAAAAATACTTGTCTTCACCTTTTTTATCCTTCATTGTATCTCAGTGCTTTCTGCTCTTTTGCAGCCTCCTTGCATCCACTTTCTGCTTACATTCACGCACTCCAAGGAAGGCTTCATGGCATTTTTTTAGGTTGTGCTTCCTAAAGTAGTCAACAGTGTACCATACCTGAATAATGTGTGTTGAAAAGACCACTTATAGACACCATCAGAAGTCTATACGACAGGGTGACAACACAGCAACATAATAGGGCAGTGGTCTCCAAACTGTGGCTAGATGCTTGCCCTTGCTTGCTTCTATCTGGCCCTTGGGGCACTATTTCATTCACCGATACCAACAATGGGGCATACTTTCCTCCTCCACCAACACCAGTAAAGGGGCACAATTCCTCCTTATCACACCAACGATGTGGCTCAATTCCTTCCAATGACACTAACAATAGGGCCCAATGACACCAATGATGGGGCATGAATCCTCCCACTGACACCAATGATGGGGCATTGTTTTTTCCTGCTGACGTTGGGACCTTTTCTACTTTCAATGGCCACAGTCTGGCCCCTCTAAAAAAAAAAGTCTGAAATACGGTAAACTGGCCCCTTGTTTAGAAAGTTTGAAGACCCCTGCAGTAGGGGGATAAGGACATAGTCTATCCTGTAAGGGAAAAGGCCTGAACAAGGAAGCTATTGCAGGATCATTGTATATTGATTTGCTGAAAACTGCATATTTAAAAATATTGAAGATGACTTTTGAAATGAAACATGATAAAACGTACAGTATATGAGAATGAAGTAATTGGATTTACACATGCTTTTAACTTTTTTCTGAATGGTGAACATATCCGGGGAATTAGTTCTACAAATTCCTGCAGACATTTAAACAGCAATGTTATTACCAGAAACTATTTCATATCATTTGCTAATGCAGCAAAAATGCATTGGAGTAGTACAAGGAGAGTTGTACTGAGATGCTACTTTTCAGTATATATACCTGGAGCGTGCTGGTGGACCTGATGAAATCCAATGTATACTTTCCAAAAATATTGTATGTCTGTTTTAAAGACAATTTATACTACCTGGCAAGGGAGAACTGGAAAACTTTGGACTGGAGGGGAAACACAAAAAAATAGGCCCTTTCATGGTAGGGGCAGATATATCTTCGTGTTACCTTTATTTGCAGCTCCCGAAATTTGGCCACGCCATGTCTACCACATCACACCACATTATATAGTTAGCTTTCTTGTCTACTATGTTTCACTGATTGCAGGTCCCACTCTAATCAATATCTGAATAGTGAAGTATCCCCATTTGGGGCCACCGGCCCTACATTCCCTCTTAGTAATGGCCCAGGGGGCAAATAAATGTCTCCTTTATTATTGTGTGGCTTCATTAAGCAATTCATTATGACAATAGGTTTGTACTATTTATTAATTATCACTGTTTAATAAGCCTTCTGATATGATTTTTAAAATATTATCTTAGTACAGTAAGTAAGTAACAGTCCATGTTTTCCCCAGAACATGCCACACCTAGATATTTTTCTATTTATTTATATACAGTAAATGCATTGAGAAAAGCATTAAATTATACATCTTAAAAAGCCTGACTGACGGAGGCAACCACATCCAACAAACTATCAGCTACCTATTAAATACTTCTTTTTGCCCCTATGATCGGCAGTCATGGACAGTTAGAAAGCCTAAATTAGATTACATGCAATTAAATGTTACATCAAGAAGTACTGCATATTTATACACCTTATATGATTTAACTAAATGAATGTAAAAAGTAATGCATATGTATACACTGCATGTAATGTTACCTGAGGAAAAGCAAAATAGACCACTCCAGTAAAAAGGTTCAGGAAATAGGAGCACGCTGTTTTAAACTTCATTATGAATGTGAAAAATCCTATTTAGATTTGCGCTGGCAGCTTGAACGCCGGTCTCCTATGCTTTTGAAGTTTTCTGTTCTGGCAGCTGAATTCATTAAGGAGTTTTTCCTGTGTGACCAACTGATTATGGGCTGTAGAATGTGCTGCTTTAAAGGGTGTTAACAGTGAAATGAACATTTGTTTCACGTCATTAGACACAATTGCAACACAAACTCTCCACATAGTTCCCTACATTCAGGAGTCAAATCCTACTTATATCCAGTACATATATAAAAGAACAAAATATAGGATTAAGAAAGAGCAAAACGTCACTTTAACACTTTATAGCAAAAAAGATTTTGTTTTTTGTTTGGTGAAAAATGGAGGACCATGGGGTTGATTTACTAAAGGCAAATAGACTGTGCACTTTGCAAAGTGTAGTTGCACTCTGTAAGTGCAGTCGATTCGTAGCTTAGTAAATGAGGTACGGTTTCACTTTGCAAAGAATACCCAATCACATGCAAGGAAAAGAAATAAACAGCATTTTTGCTTGCACATGATTGGATGATGGAAGTCAAAAGAGCTTCTGTTCATTTACTAAGCTCTGGAGCAACTGCACTTTGCATTGAGCAGAATTTATTTGCGTTTAGTAAATCAACCCCATTTTTTTAAAATGAAAAAATGTTAAATCATTAAATACAATCATTCACAATACACAAAGGGTGCAGCCCAAACTCAATGTTCAAAAAGTCTCTAAAAGCATCACATGAAAGTCCACAAATATATAATAGTAAAAGAATCCCCACAACAGCTTTTGTGAAAAAGGATGTGCATGTACTCGTAACCACTGTGAGGGGGCAAACCTGCTTACCGGCTCCTGTTGACACTAAAATTATAAGGAGGTCAACAGCAGCATGTAAGGAATCAAGGGCTGGATGGATCAGCAACAACCTCGCTATGATAACTGCGTCATCCGTCACTGCAGATCCCTCAGGTAAACAGTCCTTGTAATCCTTAGGCAGGATATTCCACTTTTAGTGATATGTGCAGTGCCAGCAATTTTGCTTCAGAAGAATGCAAATAACACAACAACGGTGCAATACATCTAGGAAGCTTAAAACCACAAATTTATTCAAAGGGTTTTCACTCACAAGCAATAAAAACCAAAAAGCATGTCAAACAAATTCTAAAGATGGCCGCAGCATGTGGCGTGCTTACATCAAATGGTCCCTTCCTGTCTTGCGCATTTCATCATATTCTGACGCCATCAGACGTTAATAGTAAACAAGCTGGAAATGACCGGCTGGAAATTCAACATCACCATGAGCTGCACAATGCGTTCCAGAGCACGGAAGGAGTACCCTTCACTGATCACATGACCGGCTTCACTTTAAATGAAACTAAATAGTGTATGGAGCCCAGTCAAACACCCGAAGACATAGAAAGCCAAAATTTCAATAGATTAATTCCAAATCATTAGCACTTTTGCTCTTGTGCCCTGCAGTAAGGAAGGCACCTTTTTTGAAGACAAGGATTTTATAGACTTGGCAGCACATGTTAAAATAGCTCAAAACATATTAATGAGTACTGATCTTCAGCTAACCAATAGCTACATTGCAAATGCAGCCAACTTAACTGACACGTTCATCTCCCTGGGTTATTTTTGTCTCAGGACGTACAAAAGATGTGCGCCAGTCACTTTAGTTATGCCGCGTACACACGGTCGGACTTTTCGTCTACAAAAGTCAGACAGCCTGTCCGACAGACTTCCGGCAGACTTCCGGCAGACTTTCGGCGGACTTGCGGCAGACTTTCTAACGAACGGACTTGCCTACACACGACCACACAAAAGTCTGACGGATTCGTACGTGATGACGTACACCGGACTAAAATAAGGAAGTTCATAGCCAGTAGCCAATAGGTGCCCTAGCGTGGCTTTTTGTCCGTCGGACTAGCACACAGACGAGCGGATTTCGGGGTCCGTCGTAGTTACGAAGTAAAGTTTTAAAGCATGTTTCAAATCTAAAGTACGTCGGATTTGAGGCTAAAAAAGTACGTTGAAAGTCCGGAGAAGCCCACACACGATCGGATTACCAGCCAGCTTTAGTCCGTCAGCGTCCGTTGGACTTTTGTAGACGAAAAGTACGACCGTGTGTACGCAGCATTAAGGTTTCTGTAGTTTTGTTACACTAGTGAATGGAAAGCAGGAATGAGGGTGGAGGGAGCATAGGAAACCTGAAGGCTTCTACGTAGACACAGTCTCTGTCTAAACGTCCTGGGTCCTTCTTTTACAGACCAATGCTAACTGGACACCTAAACTTACTAACTTATTTTTCTCCTTGACAATTGAGTTTCTAGTGGTTTCCTAGTCTTTAGAGAGGTTGTAAGGCTCAAAAAAAACTAAGAAAAAAAAAAAACCCTGTAAGACAATGGCATAATGAACTAGTATGCATTGCATACTAGCTCATTATGAAATACTTACTTTAGAACGACGCTGTTCCAGCAGCGCCCACACACCGCTAAGACAGCTGACATTTTCCCCAGGGCTTCTTCCGCTGTGATTGGCCGGAGCCTGCGATGACGTCACTCCCGTGCCAAAACAGGGATCGGAAGGAACAGCACCCATGGCCGTTCCTTCAGTGCGCATGCGCTGGTGATGTCGCTGGCTGCAAGCAATGTAAATATCTCGTAAAAAGGTACACAATTGGGAGATATTTTCACTATCTATAGGTAAGCCCTATGATAGGCTTACCTATAGGTAAATGTTAGCAGAGGAAGTTTACTTCCTCTTTAAATTTCAAGGCAGGACAGGACTTTTCACCAACTACATTGCGGGGCACAGCTTTAGTAGGCTTCCTCTAGGCCCAATAGTAGAATATCCATGGCAGCCAATATCTTCAGGGGTTTCTTTCAGGAGTCAAGATGCTTGTACCATTATCAAATCCTAAAATATTCTACGCCCATCAAATCTCTTTGTGTTTTCATGTGTTTTTATGCACTAATCATGTGAACGGGCCTAAAGCATTACTAAAATCACTAATCCTCGTCAAACAGACTTGTGTATTACCCTGGAAAATGGTCATTGCAGTTTTTTAAACATTCAGCTACCAATGAATGCAAACAAAGCAAACTTTAGTCATGTTCTATGAATCCGTCTTAAACCAAACCCAGGTATGTTCGGCTCATCCCTGGTTATGTTATGCACCAAGTTTATACTGTATATAGTGCTTAGCAGATTTTGTCAGTGTCTCATTTTTATGGGGTCAGCCATTTCTCTTTCTTTCATTCTCTATTTGTGTATAATACTATTTACTCTTTATAGTGCCAGATCTTTAGCCCATAGTCATGTGATAGCAATCATTCTTTCTAGAGAAGGGAAACTTTAGAAAAGCCTAATTTATCCCCCTTTCACAAATCATTACAATGCAAATCTTGGTAATCGGGTATGGCTATTTTTTACAATCCAGCTGTCATTGCTTTGTAATTTAACCACTGGAGAAGACACATTTTTAAGAAAGAGTCTAATTTTGCTAATCCCAAATTGAATCTAATTCAATTTTCTTTCTACATGTAGCAAGGTCTCCGGCCTCCTTCAGTCTAATGAGAACCTCCAGGGCCCCAGATAGCTGACATCCTTCAGCATGTAGTGGGTTGTGAGGCATAGTGGGTGCAAGGTGGAAGTTATTGGGCGCCAGACACTTCTTGAATGCAAAGGAGATGTTTATTTCTCTTACAAACTTTTATGGTGGAAAGAGGGTTAGGGCCAGGACACCCTTGAGTAGTTGCAGGTTCATTTAACAGACTCTGAGACTTCAAAAAAATGACAGCCATGCAGGGAAAAGCCTCCAGCAAGAAGCCACATCTGCACGTGCAGGGATGCTGTCTCTTATGGCAACAGTCTTTAACAGTTCCTAACTAAGGATGAGCCGAACACCCAACATGAGCCGTCGCACCAGAACATCCGAATAGGCAAAAAATTCGGAAGAACGCACAAACACAGTTAAAGTCTATGGGACACGAACATTTAAAGGCTTATATGCAAGTTAGTGTCATAATAAGTGTTTGGGGACTCGGGTCCTGTCCCAGGGGACATGTATCAATGCAATTTTTTTTTTTTTAAATGGCCGTTTTTTTGTGAACAGTGATTTTTTAATGCTTAAAGTGAAACAATAAAAATTAAATATTTCTTTAAATATCATGCCTGGGGGTTGTCTATAGTATGCCTGTAAAGTGGCGCATTTTTCCCATGTTTAGAACAGTACCACAGCAAAATGACATTTCTAAAGGAAAAATTGTCATTTAAAACTGATAGCGGCTGAAATGAATTGTCGGGTCTCTGCAATATGGATAAAACTCACTGAAAAAAAGGGCATGGGTTTCCCCCCAGTCCATTACCAGGCCTGGTATGACTATTAAGGAGAACCCCAAACCAAAATTAAAAAAAAAATTGCATGGGGTCCCCCCAAAATTTGGCACAGGGTTCCCCTTAATTTCCATACCAGACCTGAAGGGCCTGGTATGGATTTTGGGGGGACCCCCACAGAATTTTTTTTTAATTTTTTGGTTCTGGGTTTCCCTTAATACTCATACCAGACCCGAAGGGCCTGGTAATGGACTGGGGGGGAACCCATGCCCTTTTTTTTTAATGAGTTTTATCTATATTGCTGAGACCCAACAATTCATTACAGCCGCGATCAGTTTTAAATGACAATTTTTCCTTTAGAAATGTCATTTTGCTGTTGTACTGTTCTAAACATGGGAAAAATGTGCCACTTTACAGGCATACTATAGACACCCCCAGGCATGATATTTAACCAGTTCCGAACCAGCCGCCGCAGTTAAACTGCGACAGGTTGGTCCGGCTGCGCAAAGCGCCGTAGCTATACGTCGCGCGCCCAGCCGGCTGGGGGGTGCGCAGATTCGATCAGGAATCGATCAATCTCCAGGCCCAGGCCAATGATATCTGGCCTGGACCTGATCGGTCCTGACAAATGAGATCCTTCCCCTGTCGTGTAAGTGTAAACATTGACAGGGGAAGTGATGTCATCTCTCCTCATGTCGGTCTTTTCCGTTCCAGACCGAGGAGAGATAACATCTAAAAGTGAGTTGCACAACACTACACTGACACCAGGTCAGCTAGGCACACAATTCACCCCTCGATCACCCCCCAATCACCCCCCAGTCAACCCCTTCACCACCTGTCACTGTGTCACCCAGTACAGCAATAAGATTTTTTTTTTATCGCTGTACTGGTGTCATTAGTGACACAAATCAGCATTAGGGCAATTAGTATTAGCCCCAGATAGGCCTAGGGATGCCCCCTAAACCCCCCAAAAAAAGGTTTAACCCCTTGATTACCCCCTGTCACCTGTGATCACTGTATAAGTGTCATGGGTGACGCAGTTTAGCTACATTTTTTTATAGCGTCAGAGCCCCCGCCGTATTTTACCCAATAAAGGTTTAACCCCCTGATCACCCGGCGGGTGATCAAAGTTAGGTTTTAGCATCAGATACGGTCTGCGTCCCACCAGGCAGCATCAGTGCCAGTAGCGCTAACACCCTCGCACGTACCATACACCTCCCTTTAATAGTATAGTGTCTGAACGGATCGATATCTGATCTGATCAGAACTATATTAGCATCCCCAGCAGTTTAGGGTTCCCAAAAACGCAGCGTTAGCGGGATCAGCCCAGCCCAGATACCTGCTAGCACCTGCGTTTAGCTGGCACTGTCACTTACAAAACACTAAACACATAACTGCAGCGTTTGCAGAGTTAGGCCTGATCCCTGCGAATGCTAATGCCCTGTACACACGGTCGGACATTGATTGGACATTCCGACAACAAAATTCATGGATTTTTTCCGACGGATGTTGGCTCAAACTTGTCTTGCATACACACGGTCACACAAAGTTGTTGGAAAATCCGATCATTCTGAACGCGGTGACGTAAAACACGTACGTCGGGACTATAAACGGGGCAGTAGCCAATAACTTTTGTCTCTTAATTTATTCTGAGCATGCGTGGCACTTTGTGCATCGGATTTGTGTACACACGATCGGAATTTCCGACAAAGGATTTTGCCAAAATGGCAGATCGAAGGTACAGTAGTGAAGAGGCCTACACATTTCTGAGCATGACAGATAGTGAAGAGGAAGTCACTCATCTGTCAGATTCAGGCTCAGAATACAAACCTGTAGACAGCAGCGGCACCCGACAGATAGCTCTGACGATGAAGTTGTGGTCCCTGCCAAGGTCAGGTGTACCAGACCCCGTTCTTCTTCTGCTCTCGTTGAGGTGACACACAGGTTCCTCGTATGGAGCAGAGAGGCAGTACTAGCACCGCTCATCCTTCTGGTGAACTGGCAAGCACCAGCGGCCTAGTACATTCTGGTCATACATCCAGCACTGCAGTAACACTTGGTGAGGTGGCGAGTCCCATAAGTGCAGTTCAAGCTGGCGATGTGGCAAGCACAAGTAGTGTCCCGTTGCCACCAAGAAGAAGACAAACACAGGCCCGTCGAGCCCATAGTTCCCTTCCTGCTGCATTCGCCAATCCTAACTGGGAGCCCACCACTTCTGCAACACCCGTACTTCCCCTATTCACTGGCCAACCTGGAATTCAGGTGGAAACAGTTGCCTTTACGTCACTTGATTTTTATTCGCTGTTTTTCAACGAAGATCTCTATAGCTCTATTGTGGACCAAAGCAATTTGTATGCTGGTCAATTCATTGCCACTAATCCCCAGCTGACCCTTGCCAGAGATTGGAAACCAATTACGGTTTCCGAATTTAAGACCTTTCTGGGCCTATCCCTCCTCATGGGCATAACTAAAAAAGAGTGAGTTGCGGTCATATTGGTCCACTGACCCAATTCATCATATGCCCTTGTTCTCTGCTTCCATGACCAGGACACGATACGAGCAGATCTTGAGGGTCATGCACTTCAATGACAATTAATTCTGTCGTCCTCGGGGTGACCCTGGATTTGATCGGATCTACAAAATCCGGCCCATCGTAAAACAATTTGACCAACGTTTTGCAGCCTTGTTTACTCCCGATCAAGTTGTCTGCGTTGATGATTACATTTTCTGGCCGCTTGTCTATCAAACAGTATCTTCCCAGCAAGCGTGCCAGATACTGGGTCAAGATGTATAAGCTCTATGACAGGGCAACAGGCTATACATATAGTTTTATGGTTTACGAGTGAAAAGATAGTCACATAGAGCCGGAGAACTGCCCAGAATACATAGGGAGCGCTGGTAAGATAGTGTGGGACTTGGTGTCACCCTTATTCAGAAAGGGGTACCACTTGTACGTGGACAATTATTACACGAGCGTGCCACTTTTTAGTCACCTTTTTGATTATGGAATTGGCGCATGTGGCACTGTGCAACCTAATCGCCGGGGCTTCCCCCAACGGCTTGTAGAGCCTGCTTAAAGTGTAATAATTTGTTAGCAGCGAAGTGGAGGGATTCACGGAATGTTTTCGTTCTGTCCTCGCTTCCCGCAGACACGGCAGTCAAAATTCCTATGTCGACTGGTGTTGTGGAGAAACCCCTCTGTGTCCACAAATACAACCTTAACATGGGAGAGGTGGACCTCAACGACCAATTGTTGGCGCCGTACCTAATTGCCCGTAAGGCAAGAAGCTGGTACAAAAAAGTGTCTGTTTATTTATTTCAATTGGCTTTGCTGAATGCTTTTGTGCTATACAAAGCTTCAGGACGGACTGGACCCTTCTTTAAATTCCAGGAAGAGATTGTCAGAGCCCTTCTGTTTAAAGACGGTGCTCTTGCCCAACTTCCCAACGCAAATGCAGTGAACCGGCTGCATGGGAGGCATTTTCCTTATGTCCTTCCTGGTACCCCTACCCAAAGAACACCCCAAAGAAGATGTCGTGTCTACAGTAAACGCGGATTTAGGCGTGACACCCACTTTTATGGTCCCTCCTGTCTTGGCCAACCTGGTCTCTGCACTGGTGAATGTTTCAAATGCTACCACACACTGGTTGAGTATTAGCATAGCATAGGGTACAGCACCACACAGTCCTATGCACACTAACACAAGGTCACGGGGTCTTGAAAAATGTAATGGCCATCACATTTTGAGAGAGCCTAATCTGCAACGTTCAGTTTTTTTACAGTTTTTATAAAAGTGAAAAAAGTGAAAAAAAACCCACAAAAAAATATAAAATAAAAAATTCAAAAATAGTTGTATTTTTCTTCTCTCTCTCTATTGTTCTCACTCTTATGTTCACTATCTACTGTCTGCTCTACTGTTCGCTCACTATTGTCTATTGTTCTCTCTCTGTTTTATTTTTACTATGATTTATTGTATTTGCTTTGCAGGTATGGCATGCTATACTGTAATGTTTGTTTTATTGTTAACCATCATTTCCTTAGCAGGTACGCCATTCAGCTGCAGCGCGGGTTTATTTATCTTGACAGCAACAGTGTTTGCTCCCACGATACATAAAGCCGTGACTCCAGTGCTGTCGGATGTGATTCCACCACCACAGTTAAAAAAAATGGTGCATGTATGCCCATCATTAGACGTGGGTGGATGAAGGGCGGTATTCTAATGGTGGGCATACCCGCTGATCAATCTCTTTTTTTCGTTCAGCGCACAGGCTGCATGAAAAAAAGAACATTACAATGTATGCCCCAACAAGGACCAGCAACATACTGGCATGTTGCTGGACTTTGAGTGGTTATACCAGAATGATGCCTGCAGGTTTAGGTATCATCTTGGTATCATTCTTTTCAGCCAGCGGTCAGCTTTCATATAAAAGCAAACCTAATGGCTAATTAGCCTCTAGACTGCCTTTATAATCAGAAGGAGGGAACATCCCCCCACCTCCCATCGTCTTCCATGGTTTTCTTGCTTTGAGGGCAGAGGAGGGATCTAGGGTCTAATAGACCCCATTTTTTTCAAAAAAGAGTACATGTCACTACCTATTGCTATCATAGGGGATATTTACATTTCCTGAGATAACAATAAAAATGATAAAAAAAAATATGAAAGGAACAGTTTAAAAATATGATAAAAAAGCAAAATAAATAATTAAAAAAAAAACACCCATGTCCCCCACGTGCAAATGCGAACGCAAGCGTCGGTTCGGTGTCATATGTAAACAGCAATTGCACCATGCATGTGAGGTATCACCGCGAAGGTCAGATCGAGGCCAGTAATTTTAGCAGTAGACCTCATCTGTAAATCTAAAATGGTAACCTGTAAAGGCTTTTAAAGGCTTTTAAAAATGTAGTTTGTTGCCGCAGCACGTTTGTCCGCAATTTTAAAGCATGTTGTGTTTGGTATCCATGTACTCGGCATAAGATCATATTTTTTATTTCATCAAACATTTGGACAATATAGTGTTTTTTAGTGCATTAAAATTTTAAAAAAGTGTGTTTTTTCCAAAAAAATTGCGTTAAAAAAAATCGCTGTACAAATACTGTGTGAAAAAAAATTGCAACACCCACCATTTTAATCTGTAGGGCCGTTGCTTTAAAAAAATATATAATGTTTGGGGGTTCAAAGAAATTTTCTTGCAAAAAAAATAATTTTTTTTTTCATGTAAACAAAAAGTGTCAGAAAGGGCTTTGTCTTCAAGTGGTTAGAAGTGTGGGTGATGTGTGAGATAAGCTTATAAATGTTGTGCATAAAATGCCAGGAGAGTTCAACTCCCTCCCCCCAAATGACCCCATTTTGGAAAGTAGACACCCCAAGCTATTTTCTGATAGGCATGTTGAGTCCATGGAATATTTTATACTTTGTCACAAGTTTCGGGAAAATTACACTTTTTTTTTTTTGCACAAAGTTGTCACTAAATGATATATTGTTCAAACATGGCATGGTTGGAATTACACCCCAAAATGCATTCTGCTGCTTCTCCTGAGTATGGGGATACCTCATTTGTGAGACTTTTTGGGAGCCTAGCCGCGCGGGGGGTTTTGTGCTATCTTGTCATTTCATGGCCTCCGAAACTGTGATAGGTAGTGAGGAAGTAAAAAACATTTTACGCCCTTAGAAAGCCTGAAGGCGGTCCTTGGTTTTCGGGGTCCTGTACACGGCTAGGCTCCCAAAAAGTCTCACACATGTGGTATCCCCATACTTAGGAGAAGCAGAAGAATGTATTTTGGGGTGTAATTTCACATATGCCCATGGCATGTTTGAGCAATATATTATTTAGTGACAACTTTGTGCAAAAAAAAAAAAATCATTTTCCCGCAACTTGTGGCAAAATATAAAATATTCCATGGACTCAAAATGCCTCTCATCAAATAGCTTGGGGTGTCTACTTTCCAAAATGGGGTCATTTGGGGGGATTTTGTGTTATCTTGGCATTTTATGGCCTTCGAAACTGTGATAGGTAGTAAGGAGTGAAATCAAAATTTACACCCTTAGAAATCCTTAAGGCGGTAATTGGTTTTCGAGGTCCTGTACGTGGCTAGGCTCCCAAAAAGTCTCACACATGAGGTATCCCCATACTCAGGAGAAGCAGTAGAATGTATTTTGGGGTGTAATTCCACATATAACCATGCAATGTGTGAGCAATATATCATTTAGTGAGAACTTTGTGTAATTTTTTTTTTTGTCATTTTTCAATCACTTGTGACAAAAAAATAAAATATTCAATGGGCTCAACATGCCTCTCAGCAATTTCCTTGGGGTGTCTACTTTCCAAAATGGGGTCATTGGGGGGGGGGGTTGTACTGCCCTGCCATTTTAGCACCTCAAGAAATGAGGCAGTCATAAACTAAAATCTGCGTAAATTCCAGAAAATGTACCCTAGTTTGTAGACGCTCTAACTTTTGCGCAAACCAATCAATATACGCTTATTGACATTTTTTTTACCAAAGACATGTGGCTGAATACATTTTGGCCTAAATGTATGACTAAAATTTAGTTTATTAAATATTTTTTATAACAAAAACTAGAAAATATCATTTTTTTTCAAAATGTTCAGTCTTTTTGCGTTTATCTCGCAAAAAATAAAAATTGCAGAGGCAATCAAATACCTTTAAAAGAAAGCTCTATTTGTGGGAAAAAAAGGACGCAAATTTTGTTTGGGTACAACATTGCATGACCGCACAATTACCATTTAAAGCAGCGCAGTGCCAAATTGTAAAAAGTCCTCTGGTCATTGAGCTGCCAAATCCTCTGGGGCTGAAGTGGTTAAAGGAATATTTCATTTTTATTGTTTCACTTTAAGCATTAAAAAAATCACTGCTTCCGAAAAAAGGGCCGTTTTAAAAAAAAAATGTTGGTCTCCAAACACTTTTTATGACAATAACTTGCATATAAGCCTTTAAAATGAGCACTTTTGATTTTTCATGTTAGTGTCGGATAGACTTTAACGGTGTTCCGGCGGATTTCAAATTTGCCCCGAACACTGCATATTGTTCGGTGTTCGCCGAACATCCGAACAACCAAAGTTCGGCCAGAACTTATGCTCGGGCTGAACCGTTCGCTCATCCCTATTCCTAACACCAAATGTAACAGTTCCTTCACTTTCACTACAACTTATCCTTGTAGTTCTTCAGCCCACTGAGCTCCTGATCTCTCACTAGACCTTCTGATTCACTGCCACTGAATCCCTTGAGCTCCTCCAATCTTTACGGTGGTATTCTCCTCAAGCATCACTCCCGCCTCTTTGCTGGGTCCCTAGCTTGGCACTCCCGATATTTCTCAAGCTTCACCCCGCTGGCCTGCTCGGTCCCTGACTTGGCACACAAGGCTGCTCTGCAAGCGTCACCTCCCCTGGCTGGGTCCCTGGCTTGATCACCGTCTGAAGTTTCCTGATTCTCCACCGTGCCCATTAGGTGAGAATGTGACTCCGGTACTTGCTTCAGTTACTCACTTAGGTCCCTGGCAATAGGGCGGATGGTCCCTTTGTGGTGACAGCTTTCCCTCTACCTCCGACCACTAACAGGTTCTCCGGCCGGCAGAACCGTCACTTCTGGTTGGACTGCAAGCCGCAATTCAAAGCCTGAGCTGCTCTCTTGCTTCCGGATAGGCCTCAGACAGCCTAGCAGCCAGATGCCCCAAGGATAGGCCCAATCTCTGGCCTAGCAGCCCAGGGAAACACGACACATGTCCACCCAGACAGCCATCCGGGTGGCACAGAACATTGATCACCTGACTCCACCCGAATATATAGGCTCTCCCAGCAGGCCAATGAATCCAAGAAAACCTCTGCCCTTGGCTGAGATACCCCATATACCCATAACCTGACCTTGATTTGCCCTTCTCATATCTAGTACCACCAAGTACCTGGCCACCTAGTGGTAGAAGAGAAAAGTGCAATAAGGCCAAACTTAGGGAAAAATCATTGAATCTCTAACAGGTTGACTACTCCTGGCAAGTAAATTTGTGAGGAGCAGCCCTGCCTAAACTCCAGGGTGCTACATATAGTTTCATCAACAAGCATTCTTTTACCTAGCATGCAAGAAATTAAAAAATGTCTTCGCTGACAGCTGAGAACAATGAAACATCAACATAAAAATTTCACCCTGAAAAATCACATTTCCATCTGATGGTACTATCTCAAGGTATTGGAATACGAAAGGTCTCATTATCTAAAGATAAAAACAAAAGCATAAATATATACAAACAAATAATACCATAAAACACCAGATGAAGCTCAATGACACATGCACCAGAAGCATATACAGTATATATCCGCATTGTTACCTTGCAGAAAGGTTTCCGTGAGCCCGAATAATTAATTATGAAGGTGTGTGTTATTATTAAAGATATTTTTTACATATACTGAGTGTATGGTCCGTCAAAGTCCCACCGGAGGGGGTGTTTTTTCCTTTGTTCCTATTTCATCCCAAATGTCCAGACTCCCAATAAACCTGTTAGACCCCTTCCACACTGGGACCGCGTTCGTGGTAAAGCGCCAGCCATTTTAATGGAGATTTACCGCTGTTTTGGGCGCTTGGGGAGCTTTTAACCCCATTTTGTGGCGCATTCAAATCGCTTTTAAGGCGCTTTGAAAGCGCTACCCATTCATTCCAATGGGCAGGGGCGGATTGGGAGCGCTGTATACAGCGCTCCCAATCCGCCCCACAGATGCTGCTTGCAGGACTTTTTTTCCCGTCCCACAAGTGCACCGCCCCAGTGTGAAAAGACACACTGCAATGAATGATAGATGGTTTTCAGGTGCTTAGCAGAGGCTATTTCTAGCGCGAAAGCCCCTGAAAACCGCCCCAGTGGGAAAGGGGTCTAATATATGTTAAATGAAGGTTGTTTGCATATGCAAACTAAGGGGTCATATACAATTATTTAGACAAAACTGTTCCATGCCATTTATTTTACTAACACATATTTACGTATATACGCTGCTGTTAGCAAAGCCTGTAAGACCATAAAGAGGGGAGAAAAGACACACACTCCCAGCAGCTGCAGCCTTCAGGAGTTTATGTAAGTCTTATGCCGCGTACACACGGTCGGACTTTACGGCAGACTTTGCCCGGCGGACGGGATTTCGTCGGAAAATTCGATCGTGTGTGGGCTCCAGCGGACTTTGTTTTCTCAAAAGTTAGACGGACTTAGATTTAAAACATGTTTCAAATCTATCCGACGGACTCGAGTCCAGTCGAAAAGTCCGCTCGTCTGTATGCTAGTTCGACGGACAAAAAGCCACGCTAGGGCAGCTATTGGCTACTGGCTATGAACTTCCTTGTTTTAGTCCGGTCGTACGTCATCACGTACGAATTCAACGGACTTTGGTGGATCGTGTGTAGGCAAGTCCGTTCATTCAGAAAGTCCGTTGTAAAGTCCGTCGAAAAGTCCGCCGGGCAAAGTCTGCCGTAAAGTCCACTCGTGTGTACGCGGCATTAGATTTGAAACATGTTTTAAATCAATCCGTCGAACTCGAGTCCGGTCGAAAAGTCCGCTCGTCTGTATGCTAGTTCGACGGACAAAATGCCACGCTAGGGCAGCTATTGGCTGCTGGCTATGAACTTCTTTGTTTTAGTCCAGTCGTACGTCATCACGTACTAATTCGACGGACTTTGGTGGATTGTGTGTAGGCAAGTCCGTTCATTCAGAAAGTCCGTCGTAAAGTACGTCGAAAAGTCAGCCGGGCAAAGTCTGCCGTAAAGTCCGCTCATGTGTACACGGCATAACAAGCCAACTGTTGGCTGTCAGATGGAAGTGTTCCAGTAGCTCTGCAGCTTTCACACACCCTGTTAATGGTGTATCTCATTAAAGACCACCAGTGACAACCAGTGACCAAAATAAGCATCATATTTTTGTAATGAAAAAAATGTTACCTGTAAGTTAAAATAAAAAGTAAGAAAATTAAAGTCACACCCAAGCACTTAAAATCCTCTCTCAAAAATTTTTTGGAGGCCTCCCCCAACCCTGCATACACTCACACAGGACTAAAAATGCCTGCAAAAACATTGCATGTGCTGCACATGTCATATACTGTATGACAGTGCACGCCAGAATGAGAGCAATAAATCTAGGCCCATTATTCATGATTAACTCCTAACTGGTGACTTGTTGGGGCTTTTAAAGTGTCGCCTATGAAAAATATAGGGTACCAAGGTTTGTTGCAGTTTTACGGGCACACGTAACTTTAAGGCTTGACATGCTGAGTTTCTGTTTACTTGACGCAAGCTCATCTTTTAAATTTTATTAAACATTGCATAATATATTGTGTTTGTGAGCCTTAAATGCACTTTAGTGTATTTTTTTTTTTTTTAATTTTGTGTTTCATAAACTGTTCCACTAATATTGTATGACATAAAAAAATTCAAACGACCACTATTTTATTCTTTAGGGTGTCCGCGTTCAGAAAATATATTATGCTTGGAGGTTTTATGTAATCTTCAAACCTAAAATGATTTTTAAACGTGTGCGAAAAATGCAAAAACAGCTCTGGCAATGGAAGTGTTAAACAAAATGCAGTTAAAGGCACACAAAAATCAAGTATTTTTTTAAAGTGATAGTAAAGTCTATTTTTTTTTTCTTGAAAAAAACAAACATGTCATCTTACCTGATCTGTGAAGTGGTTTTGCACAGGGCAGCTTGGATCCTCCCATTCTCAGGTAACACGCCGGCTCTCCTGGCTCCTCCGTCCTGCCGAGTGCCCCCACAGCAAGCAGCTTGCTGTGGGGGCAACCAAGCAGGCGTTGTCCCGACCCCACGGCCTTGTGTGTCCATTCATACACAGAACCATGGCTTAGCCCCCTCCGTCTTCTGATTGTTTCACTGGCTGTAGCTCCTGCTGCTACCAAAAGCCAATCAGGAGTGTGAGACCCCAGAGAGGCAAGGCTCTGGTGGACATCACTCTGAGAGAGGGCTCAGGTAAGTATTAGGGGGCTGGGGGGCTGCTGCACACAGAAGGTTTCTGACAACCACTTTAAATGCTTTCTTGCAACTTTTTTCTTTTTTTAGAACAATTTGCCAAAATGCCATCTGCCTTTGAACTTGCCAGAAAATATAATTACTTCAGGACCAGCCAATTCCCTTGTACAGCCCTCTGCCTACTTGCATGCCATAGCCTAATCCCCCTCTGGTAGTGTATAAATTCTCTATGCTGACCCAGCATCTCTGGCCCTCACCCTGATACATAATTTTGTAGCTACTAAGGGAGGAGCGGAGAGAAAATATTACTTGACTGACAGATCTGGGTCCACAGGGTCTGCTGACATCACAACCAAGTAGATTTTAAATACATTTAATGCACAAGTACCGGTAATCTTTTGGGAAAACTGCTTTTGAAATGGTTGGTCTGGTTACTGTGTCTCTTTAAAATATAGCTGTAAGGTTTACCATTGCCAGCAACTGAGGACTTACATCTGATCCTCATAAGTATGCAACTTGTATTTGATATCTACACGCTGGAGGTTGTATTCAATTTTGTCAGCAAATACTTCATGGAAAGTATTTGCAGTGAGAAATAAATCAATTAATGTAAACTGAGTCAAATATGCAAAGCCTCACCAGCATACCAAAATCTATTCTTCAAAGAGCTTATGTAGAGTGCTCATTCTGAGAAAGACTGGACATTAGTTTAAACATAATCACTCTGGTGGACATGGTTTTGCATAATAAATGACTGGTACCCTGAACACTTCATCAGTATGAGGTTATGGTCATCAACTCAACAATCACATTTAGATACAGGTACCAGATTCACTGTTAAGTGCAATATGTCGGGAAAGTGAACCCAATCAAATAAAGATATGTTTTGATTATCTTTTAAATAGCTTTAATAAAATATATCCTTGTAGGGCTTTGATGTGTGACCTTGATAGTTTGATATGATATGGTCACCTGCTTTTCATTCAGAAGCAGCTTAACACTTCAAAAAGGTACAGATGTTGACTCCAACACAATTTTTCTTTGGAAAAGTGTAGTAGAGAGTATGTTTTTTCTAATTTGTTTAAAGTGTAAGAAGACAATGACTTTCCAAAGCCCTGTCTCTGCAAAGAACCAACACTGACTAAGGGAACATGTAAGAAATGGGAGGATTTAACTAGGACTGAACTAACTGGCACTAAACAGGAGGGAAATACATAGGAAGATACCAAGTCCTATGAGTAAACATGTTATAGTGTCCCTAAAGCACCAATAGATGTCAGCAATAATAAGTGTGAATGCCCAGAATGCAAGCAAGCATGTGCCCTGTCCAGCCGCAGCAGTTTTCTGCATCTCCTAGAGTTTTACAAGTGGGGCTAGATGGTGTACCAATGCTTTCCAGACCCACAATCTAAATTTTTTTCCTATTCTGAGGTTTGGACACTTCTGACATTTAGGGCTTATGTCAAGCTAAATTTTCCATTCAAATGGAAAAATGCAGCATTTGACAGGAAAAAGCTGTGTATGACCTGCTTTTCCTGCAGTTCAAAGGCACCTTAATAAGACACGCTACCTCCAAAGGAACACAGCCCAATGCAAACCAGGTCAAAAGCAGCCTTTGAACTGTCATGTGTATGGCTCCTTTAAAGTCAATGGGATTTTGATGACCTGCTTATCAAATAGCTTGCAAATGTATTATTTATTTAATAAAGGTACTTATATAGCCCTGTCAATTTATGCAGTGCTTTACACATGTATATTATATGTTTACATCAGTCCCTGCCCTCGAGGAGCTTACACTCTAAGGTCCCTAACTCACATTCATACATACTATAGCCAATTTAGACAGGAGCCAATTAACATACCAGCATGCCTTTGGATGGTGGGAGGAAACCCACACAGGCACAGGGAGAACATGCAAACTCCAGGCAGGTAGTGCCATGGTTGAGATTCAAACCAATGGACCTGGTCCTGCTAGACAGAAGTGCTAATCACATAGCCACTGTGCTGCCCAATGCTCGTTCAGTGTAAGAAAACAACTCCTGTTGACACGAGTCCTTATACTGACTGTAATTCTTAGTATCTGTACCTGTCCTGTATGAGTGCAGCACAATTTCCCTTCTCCTTTAGGCTGGGGTAAAAAAGAAAAAAAGTGGAAGTGCCACCTAAGTGCAGTATTAAATCAAGGCAGTTTATTAACAATGGTTAAAAACACTCACAAGATGTGAGATATAAAATCGCTCATCGTGAGATATGGTGTCCACCGCTTGTCTCTGTCCTGCAGGAGCCACCAGGGATCAAGACTACTGGAGATTGTATGGAAGGGTATAGACACACTGTATGAGACCAGGAAGTCCACACCAGCGTGGAATGTACCATCGGAACACACGGGCCTTCCATACAATCTCCAGTGGTTCAGATCCCTGGGGGCTCCTGCAGGACAGAGACGAGCGGCGGATACCATATCTTACAATGAGCGATTTTTTATCTTACATCTTGTGAGTGTTTTTAATGATTGTGAATAAACTGCCTTGATTTATTACTGCACTTAGGTGGCACTTCCCCCTTTTTTTCTTTTTGTTCCATACAGAGCTGGCTCAACTCTGAGTATAGCGGCCGCCAGTGTTCTAAACCATGTGCATTAAGTTTCATGGACTCTTACCTTTGCAAAAATTATGGACTTTAAGAACAGTTACAGCTTGACTTGGTGTATACCCATTTTAGCTGTTTCTTCACACACTCCGTGTGCTGGAATGCTTTGATCTTTTTGCATAGGTTGGGGTAGTTATTCTGTATGCATGGCCATTACAAAGTTCATCTCTGATGTTTTACATAATAAAATAAAGTTTAAGTTCACCTTAAGCACCGTTTACAAATAGCCATCTATGCAATTCAAGATGCCCTGAAAAATACTGTACATTACTGTACACAAGCTCAACCACTGCAACTAAAGAAGGAGAAAGCTCACTGGGCAGTTTGAACTTGTAGCATCCAACCTGAGGAGGATTGACAGGCCAGTTACTTCTGTTGAGTTTATAAAAAAATTCAAAAATTAAAGTTATTTAAACTCAAGAACAAAATTAAAATGGCAATATATTGTAGCTTACTAGTCTTTAAAAAATACAATAGGGTGATACTGGCGCAAGCTGTTACACAAAATGCTGAAACTGACAGGGGATGAGGGGGTAAAACCACTCAATCAGGGGTCAGCAGTCTGAGTGGGGCTTGTGGACACTGTAGATAGGGGGAATAAGTCTATGTCCAGGCAATGGATGATAGTCCAATGTTGAGAATGCGGAACAGTTCTGTACTTAGGGCGAGCCTCTTAGAGGAAGCAGAAGCAAAAACTCCAGGAACATGTAAAACAAAAGTTAGAAGCTCCGCTGAAGTAAACTGTATGACATTTAATATAACAAGGCATAAAAACACTTACATCATGGTAAGGGAAGTGAAGCACATCGTGGAGTCATGTGAGGTGAGTCTCTGTGCTGGCTGGGTTGCAGCAGTGGTTCCTTATCTCCTATGGGCGCTGATCGTCAGCTTGATATATTAGGCTGGAACAGGAAGAGGGGCTGGAACGCACATGGACCGCAGCGGCGTCTGACGTCACCTGATATGATGTAATGCGTTTCCGAGCATGCGCTCTGCCAATGGGGATGACAGGCGCGCTCCTTTTTCAAGCTGCTTCATTAAAAATGATGTAAGTGTTTTTTGCCTTGTTATATTAAATGTCTACAGTGTATTTCAGCAGCACTTCTATCTTTTGTTTTTAGTTTTTAAAAAATAATTCCAGGCATTGCCATGTTATACATAGTTACATTGGTCCAGTGTAACTATGTATGTACCAGCCATACCTGGCCAATGCCCTAGAAATCACTGTAGTAGCCAGTCCCACTGCAAGAATAAGGCAATTTCCCTTATGCTGTATGGTTTCAGTTTGCGCTGTAAAAAAAAAAAAAAAAAAAAGGGCTGCACATATAGTTAGAAGCTCACCAGATTTTTTGCATGATTAACAGGCATTGTACTTGCAGTGTTTTAAAGGAAACAAAACATGGTGCGTATTATGAAGAAGCATACTGCAATTTTGAATTTTGCCCATACGTACACTTTAAACAAGACCTCTGACCAGCCATTAAGGGAATCAACTCCAGGTGTTGTGCCCATGTCCATTCTCTTTTCTGTCGTTTTCTAGATTTTTCAATGTATAGCGGGTTATTTACTTTGAAAGTGCACTTGGAAGTCACTGTAAATCTGAGGTTTAGATCTGAAATGAGGGGAAGCTCTGCTTATTTTATCATCCAATCACGTGCAAGCTAAAATGTTGTTTTTTATTTTACTTGCATGTCCCACTCGGATCTACAGCGACTGCACTTCCAAGTGCACTTTCAGTGCACTTGCAGTGCACTTGTAGTGTAAAGTGGATTTGCCTTTAGTGAATAACCCCTATAGTGTACATATAGGCACATTAAATAACAGCACCTAAACTGTGTGAGGTTCTCAGCATGTATTCTTCAACTGTATATAAATTTGTATGCTTAACCAGTTGCCGACCGTCGCATGCCGATGTACGTCGGCAGAGCGGCACGGGCAAGCAAAAGGGCTTACCTGTACGTCCCTGCCTGCCCGCGGGTGGGGGGTCCGATCGGACCCCCCCCGGTGTCTGCGGCGGTCGGCAAACCTCCCCCGGCGATCGGTGGTGAGGGGGAGGCCATCCATTCGTGCCCCCCCCCTCGCGATCGCTCCCAGCCAATGGGATCATTTCCCTGCCTCTGTATTGTACACAGAGGCAGAGGAAATGATGTCATCTCTCCTCGGCTCGGTATTTTCCGTTCCGGGCCGAGGAGAGAAGACATGTGAGTGAGTGCACAACACACACACACACAGTAGAACATGCCAGGCATACAAAACACCCCGATCCCCCCCCCGATCGCCCCCCGATCCCCCCCCAATCACCCCCCCCTGTCACAAACTGACACCAAGCAGGTTTTTTTTTTTTTTTTCCTGATTACTGCATAGTGTCAATTTGTGACAGTTAGTGTGGTAGGGCAGTGAGTATTACCCCCCTTTAGGTCTAGGGTACCCCCCTAACCCCCCTAATAAAGTTTTAACCCCTTGATCACCCCCCGTCACCAGTGTCACTAAGCGATCATTTTTCTGATCGCTGTATTAGTGTCGCTGGTGACGCTAGTTAGGGACGTAAATATTTAGGTTCGCCGTCAGCGTTTTATAGCATCAGGGACCCCCATATACTACCGAATAAATGTTTTAACCCCTTGATTGCCCCTAGTTAACCCTTTCACCACTGATCACCGTATAACCATTATGGGTGACGCTGGTTAGTTCGTTTATTTTTTATAGTGTCAGGGCACCCGCCGTTTATTACCGAATAAAGGTTTAGCCCCCTGATCGCCCGGCGGTGATATGCGTCGCCCCAGGCAGCGTCAGATTAGCGCCAGTACCGCTAACACCCACGCATGCAGCATACGCCTCCCTTAGTGGTATAGTATCTGAACGCATCAATATCTAATCCGATCAGATCTATACTAGCGTCCCCAGCAGTTTAGGGTTCCCAAAAACACAGTGTTAGCGGGATCAGCCCAGATACCTGCTAGCACCTGCGTTTTGCCCCTCCGCCCGGCCCAGCCCAGCCCACCCAAGTGCAGTATCGATCGATCACTGTCACTTACAAAATACTAAACGCATAACTGCAGCATTCGCAGAGTCAGGCCTGATCCCTGCGATCGCTAACAGGTTTTTTTTGTCACAAAGTTTTGAAAATTGAAAAAAGAAAAAAAATTTTTTTTTTTCTCGTCTTTCTTTATTTTCAAAAACAAATGAGAGCTGCAAAATACTCACCATGCCTCTCAGCAAATAGCTTGGGGTGTCTACTTTCCAAAATGGGGTCATTTGGGGGGGTTTTATGCCATCTGGGCATTTTATGGCCTTCAAAACTGTGATAGGTAGTGAGGAGTAAAATCAAAAATGTACGCCCTTAGAAATCCCGAAGGCAGTGATTGGTTTTCGCGGCCCCGTACGCGGTTGGCTCCCAAAAAGTCCCACACATGTGGTATCCTCATACTCAGGAGAAGCAGCTAAATGTATTTTGGGGTGCAATTCCACATATGCCCATGGCCTGTGTGAGCAATATATCATTTAGTGACAACTTTTTGTAATTTTTTTTTTTTTTTTTTTTTTTTTTAGTCATTATTCAATCACTTGGGACAAAAAAAAATAATATTCAATGGGCTCAACATGCCTCTCAGCAATTTCCTTGGGGTGTCTACTTTCCAAAATGGGGTCATTTGTGGGGGTTTTGTACTGCCCTGCCATTTTAGCACCTCAAGAAACGACATAGGCAGTCATAAATTAAAGGCTGTGTAAATTCCAGAAAATGTACCCTGGTTTGTAGGCGCTATAACTTTTGCGCAAACCAATAAATATACACTTATTGACATGTCTTATTTTACCAAAGACATGTGGCCGAATACATTTTGGCCTAAATGTATGACTAAAATTGAGTTTATTGGATTTTTTTTAGAACAAAAAGTAGAAAATATCATTTTTTTTTCAAAATTTTCCGTCTTTTTCCGTGTATAGCGCAAAAAATAAAAACAGCAGAGGTGATCAAATACCATCAAAAGAAAGCTCTATTTATGGGAAGAAAAGGACGCAAATTTCGTTTGGGTACAGCATTGCATGACCGAGCAATTAGCAGTTAAAGCGACGCAGTGCCAAATTGTAAAAAGTGCTCTGGTCAGGAAGGGGGTAAATCCTTACGGGGCTGAAGTGGTTAATATAATCCTCATAATACACATTTACTTAATATATAAAGAGTATCTTTAAACTTCTTGTTACATATAATTGAAGTATCGTAATTACCAACATTAGCTTCTATTGGACAGCATAGACAACTGAATGTTGGCATGGTTGGATTTTACTAAGCATTCACTGACTGCATTTTCTTCAAAGTCCCTTGCGTGTCAAAATAATTCCTAATTCCTTCAGCAGAAGGCTTATAGAAAATTTAAGTATAAGATAAGGGACAAAAAATATTTTTGGGAATTCCCCTGCTAACATATCAAGCATTTTTCCCTGTCATCAATAACTGCTATAGGTATTTTAAGGCTTGTGTGGATGAGTTTTTGTTCGCTTTCAAACTGCTTTTCTCCCAATAAAACTCCATGGGAATGCAAAGCAGCTTGAAGCAGGTTAGAAGTAGGTCAACTGCAGATCAAACGCATCGGTCAATAAATTCTAAATGATCTCAGAAGCTTCTCAAACTGAAGTGAAAAGCAAGCCACAACTACTGATTGACACAAGCCCAAAGCCCATTGGCACGCACCCTTTCACTGATGTCAGACAAGCTATTTTGGATGTTTTACCATATTTGTTGATTTGTTGTTTTGCTGAATGCTTTCTGTAGCATTCTGCTAGCATCTTGGGAGTTATGCAAGTATTAAAATGCCTTAATGATTATGTGTCAGTCTGGAGGAATGGGTGTTCCTGGGCAGACTGTATTTACATGCAGATCATCCCACAAAATGCCCAATGTGATGCTGAGCATTCAATGGATGAAAGAATGGGCTAGGGACAGTCAGGCTGGGGAGAAAGGACTAGATGTTGCTGGCTTTCTGTAGCTTCTAATGCACATGGTGGGAAGCTCACAGTGTGCAGTGAAATCAGAGTAAGCAATTTCAGTACAGAAAAGGAGCCTGTGCAACTGTGCAATACTGGAGGTAAGGCTAGAGTTCAACTTTAAGGCCCTATTTAGAAAGGTTTCAACTTGTATAAGAACAGTTTGTACAGCAAGCTTTGAAAAAAAAATGTTGTGTTTTCAGTAAGCTTTAAAGCGGAGTTCCACCCAAAAACTGAACTTCCGCTTTAAGTGCTGGTGACCCCCATGACATGCCACATTTGGCATGTCATTTTTTTGGGGGAGAGCGGGTATCCAGTTTTTACAGGCACCCAGCTCCCACTTCCTCCCCTGGCGCCGAGGCGGAAGGAAGTTCACCTCTCCCCCCTCCCTCCCTGCAATCTTCTGGGACATGTCACAGGTCCCAGAAGACGGCACGGACATTCCCAAAGGAACTCCACCTTAAGTGACTTTGTTGAAGCTCTGTTCAGCTTTGGGGAAAAGGGGGGGAGGGGAGTCAGAATAACCACAGATCTTAATAGAAGTGCTGATTTTTACTTTAAACCCTAAATAGCTTGTTAGGTTCAAGCTGGACCAAACAAACTATGGTATTTCCTTAACTAACTGATATGCCTGATGGGAGCACTGTATAAACTCTTTATAGCATCAGCTACATACAGTATCAGCATTGTGTTCTGGAAAAGGGACGAGGGGCTTCCCGTCCCGTTCTTGGAACAAGATTGAGTCATAACTTCATCTGGCCCTCTCTCAACCTCAGAGAATCACAGGAAACCTTGTATTTATTTAAAAAAAACAAGGCTTCTTGTGAATGACTGAGCAGCACTCAGTCCAATTCAATTTTGTTCCAGGATCGGGTTGGGAAGTTCCCATACAGCTGATGCAACATAGCGCTTTATACTGTATGTAGCTAATGCTACATACAGTGTATACAGCGCTCCCTGTGGGCATATCTATTGGTGAAGGAAACTTGGCCCAAAACAACTTACCCAGAGTCATAGCAAACCTGGAGTTAGGCTTTAGGCAAGCTGCTAGCATGCCTCGGCATTTATTGAAGCTTGTTGAAAGATCACCAAAGCCTGTTAGCAGTTTGTTTAAAGTGACAGTCAGCACCTCTATTATGATTTGTGTTTAACATCCCTATATGCAGGGTTTTTTTCAGCGTAACCGCAGTTCCAGCACTTCCAGCACTGAATGTATGTAATGCCAAGGGGTGCTAGGGTATGCTGCAGGGACTATTGATGCTGGCTGCTGGAGGGTCTATTGTAACTGGAAGGGATCTATTTTTGCCAAAGGGGTCTATTGTTGCTGGGGAGGTCTATTGTTGCTTGTGGTGAATCTATTGTTGCTGGGGGAGACTCTTATGTTGCTGGGGGGGGTCAGTTGCTGCTGTTGGCAGAGATCTACTGTTGAGGGAGGTGTCTATTGTTGCTGGCTGATGGAGGGTCTATTGATACTGGCTGCGGGGAGATATTTTGTTGCTGCCAGGGTCTATTGTTGCTGGGGGGGGGGGTATATTGTTACTGGCTGCAGGGGATCTATTTTACTGCTTTTCTTGTTTTCAATAACAAATTGAGTACAAATAAAATTATACTTAGTTCTGTATCATCTAAAAGGGGCAGTACTGGGAGGTGAATAGGGGGTGGAACCAAGGAAGAGGGCTCGGAGGTGGGTAGAGGTGGAACCAAGGAATGATGCTCAGAGGTGGGTAAGGGTGAAACCAAGGAATGTTGCTTGGAGGTGGATAAGGGTTAAACCAATGAATGGTGCTCAGAGGTGTGTTGTGATAAAATCAGATCAGCAACTAATCAGAGTAATTGTTTACTATGACTACTTTCTAAAAAGATAAACATGTTTAATTGAAATAATCATACCACAGTTTAAAATTGTATCCTTACAAGTACGGCTAGAATTAAAAAGGTACGAAGATCCAACTGTGTCCACTTAAAAGAAAAAAATTGTACAATAATGTGCATTAGAGATAAAAGTGTCCATGTATCCTTCTTTATAGTTATTTTATTCTCTATTATTACCCATATATATGTAATGAGTGAAGAGGGCATGCATGTGACCAAAACAAATACGGCTTAATGTTTGACTGAAGACAAGAGTCTTCTAGGAGGAGACTGTTGTATTACTGTTACGTAAGAGCAGCTGGGCATGAGGCTGGCTTTGGTAGCAATGTGCAGTGCTTACTTTAAGGATGTTCAGTGAAGCTTCTATTTAACAGAGTTGATGTGTACTCTGCTTTCAAATGAGACCAATGAAACAGCAAAGAGAATCAAATCTGAAACCTGTGTCATTCGTTCACAGAGATCTTTGACTAAATAAGCTACAAGTCCTTTCTGCCACCACAGCAGACAGACTTGTGTTCCATTGACATTTCCTCCAGCTCTCTAACCAAATTCCTGCATAGAGGTAGAGGCAAATAGCTGGAGGCAAAGTATGCAGGAGTCTGAAATTGCACCTGTGATCCACTAAAAACAAATGCAATGCTTTCCAAAATCCTGTGCAAAAAAAAAAAAAAATACATGCACATTTTTTTCCTACATTTATTATTTATTTTTAAAATAAAACTCAGCCTTTAAAGGCGGAGTTGTGTTTTCTGAGGGCTGCAAGAAACACTTCAATGTATATTTGTTAGTACCTCTCCAAGTGAAATCACGGTTCATATTCCATAGTGTGCTCCAGGTGCTGCTGCTCCATAATTTTCATTGGAATATTTTATAGATTCACATCTCAAATGTCTTACAGATTCACATCTCAGATGTGAGTGCAGAAAACAAAGCCAACAAATCTTAAAGCTTATACTTGTGAGAGTTTATTCTTTAGCACTCCATCCACAATCACACTGCAATACATCTAGTGGATACCATATTAGTTTCACACAGCTGATTACCTAGCACTAATTCCATTCTGAAGTTGTGAATCTGTGTTTATAAAAAAAAAGGTTTTTCAGAAGGTCTGGAAGCACAAGAATTGCTGAAATATTCCATTTGGCACTCTGTGTAAAGTCAGCTTGAAAAAAGTATGAAATACAACAAGCATTACTTTATAACATTAATAAGAAAGATATGTAAGGAATTGAATACATCTATAGACTGCTGATAAAATTATATATAAATCCAGAAATATTTAATTGAAAAAAAATAATTTCTAAACTCAGACAATTAGTATCTTGTAAAAAAAAATCACATAATATTAAAACTAAGAAAATAAGGAGAATGATTTATTGATAATTCACTAAACTAAGATTACCTGCACTTGATATGAGTGAATAAGTGGTTTCATATATTCAAAAGCCCAAGATGATTAGATACATTATCCTAGAGGAATGTACATGAATTCATTATTTTTAGATAAAAAGATAAAAGACCACTCTTTAGGACAGGCAATCAGACTGTGAGCCAAATCAAAACCTTCTCCATCCTATACTAAAGAATTAGCACCCATTCAGTGCTTGTTACAAATGTAGCAAATGTTGCTGGCTAATGTTGGTAAATCTGCAGTGAATGTTGGTGAATCCTTTGCAGAGAGGGGGTAGGAATTCAACACAATTTTTTAAATATATCCTGTAAGGATTAAGAGATGTCCTTTAATGTTTTTTAAGTATCACTTTGAGATTAATCTTTCAGAAATTATCCAGCAATCCTCTGCATCCCCCATACATCAAAATTATTTTCAATAATCATGAAACCATGCACGCTGGGCATGGGAACAGAATTGGCAGAAGAAGCATGGACATCTGCAAGTACAACTGCAACTTTCAACTGAGACACTGAACTTAGCATATCAATCTGTCTGATGTGCAGAAGTTCAGAGACATTAACTCCTGCATAGTTGCCAGCATTAGAAAATAGATAGAAGGGAAGCCTTGAAGGGATCAAGAAGAAGAATTTGGTGTGCTTAGTGTGTCACCCACCAAACAACAGGGGCATGGCTAATAAAGTGAGTTTTACATTACGCTGTATGTCTTGTAATGTGGGAGTAAAATAAGCCCCCATCATTGGAATAACTAGCAAAAACTGTAGCCCCAGCATTGGTGTAAGTGACTGCAATAATCCCCCCTAAATTGGTCAACATTGGTAGTAATGTTAAACCTCCCTGCATTGGTGGTCAGTGGCAGGTTGTAACAACCCCTCCCCCCTGGTGGTCAGTAGGAAAAAAGGTGCATAACTGGAGAAATCGACCAGATCAAAAGCGTGGTCCTAAATGCACAACATGGTGTAGTTTGTTAAAAAATGGCTTCAGCCGGAGGCTGCGTCTAGCCCATAAATAGTGGAATGTTTGTGAAGGACTGGCATCTGAGGTCCTTGCCTGGCAATCTCCACAACTGGATCTGTGGATTAAGTAGTGGACATTTTGGAGAGATACACTATAGAGAAGTATGCACTTGGGACTGCCAGATGACAGGACCCCTTTTCTTCACGTGCGCTGAGGTTATCCCAGAGCCAGCATCCAAAATGGCCAAGATACATTTCTTTCAACTCCTCATTAGGGTCTGTTCAGTGCTGGCAGTGTCACTCCTGAGTGCATACTTGGTACCCATGTTCACTACACTTCAAAACGGTTTGTACCACGCCCCTTGATATATGTTAAGAACAGTCTGAGTGTACAATGCATGTAAACTCTCTGCTAAGGCCTTGCTAGATGCAGGCAGCATGGTAATGTTTGTACAGGCAAGAATGGTTGGAAGAACTGGTAACACCCTTTGTGCGGTGTGTCACACAAGAGGGCAGGATGGTAAAAAAACTTGTGCATGATATCATAGGGGGACATTTTAGAAATCAACTTGGAGAAATGTGCCATTTCCGTGACTGAGCAAAAGAAGGGAACCATGCAGAACTGAAGAAAAAAAACATTAATTGAAAGCAATAGTGATAATGGTGATGGTGACCATTTTTTCAGGCCTCCCGACTGAGCTGACCTCTGAGGCAGGGGGATAGAGACTTTCCAATTACAGGTCATGGCTGGTGCAGGTAATGAGGAGACTTCCACCAATCTAGGGCATCCTGACTTAGATGTTTCAATAGGAGCATTTTGCACCACCCAAGTGTAAAATCCCACAATGATAAATGCAGGTTATTTTTATTGTTGGTAAAAGAGTACCATATATGCTTAATGCTGAAAAGTGTTTTCCTCTTTTTTACACCGTGGTCCTCCAAGAATATAATTTTGTAGTACACAACAGACCCAGGAGACAGCAACAAAATGCTCTTTGGGTGCTCTTAGGTACATTGTAGGGGCCTACACCACTTCCAGTATATCTACAGGACTCCTGGGGTGGGTCCTGAATGGGTGATATATCTCTCCATTATTTGGGTTATAATCAAGAAGTAGTAGATAAGAGAAAGGACCCGCAGGAGGGTTTTAAATGTAGAAAACTCTACAGAGCACGGGTGAAGTAGGGGGAGTTTGAGAGTGAGACATGTGTCTGGGGAAAAAGCTGTTTGAGCTGTAGAATTGCTGAGCCCGGCTGAGGACTTTCTCTCTTTTGGAAAACACAGGAAAAAGCCCTGGGACTGTAATACCCTTCTTCCGGGTACAAGCCTTTAGTTGGTAAAACACTGTTTTGTTTCTATGCTGAAGGTCATCAGATAAAAACTTTTGAGCTGAAGAAAAGATATTTTCATTTGCTGCTGGTAGCATTGCTTGTTTTATCTTTTGGGAAAAATATAAAGACTTTTTCGATCATAAGACTGCACTGGTGACACCTGACCCCTAAACTTTAAAACAGAGAATTAGCATTTACACTTGTTTACAGTAGTTGAATATAGATAATTAGCATTTACGTTTGTTCAGTAGTTGAATAGAGGACCCAAAAATTATTTTCACACAGGGGCCCCTTGGTGACCATGTCTGCCACTCATTCCTAGACCTGGTAAAAAAACTTGTTGCCATCTAATCATCAGGTTTGTCCATACAGCTTATGTTCTACTGTATATATCAGTTTTACTTGGTGTTTTTCAAAGTGTTACACAAAACCTGAGTTATACAAAACAGATCAAATATTTATTCCAGATACCATCACCTACCACCCTACACATGAAATGCTTCATTGAGTACAACTATGCAGATTTAATACATAAGGTGTTTTCTAGAATTAGTTTGGTCCTAATTAGAAGTTATACATTTACAACAACTAAAAAAACATGTTCAAAGTGTTAACCATTTATGTATGAAACAAGCACACTTCTGGTAAACGCTCTTGTTAAATGCACTGCCCTTAATATACCAGTGTTATTCCCAAACATGTCCAAGTACTAACTAAAGTATGTTAATGTATAATATGATGATGCTTATGTAGTATGTTTAATGCAGGACATTTAGACTCAAGACATTAGAGGGCTACAAATATTTAATTGGTAAACAATAAAAAAAAACTTTTTTTTTTAAATAAAGGAAAACGCTGATTTTTTAACTAAAGCTTGGTAACCATAAGTAAATAACTGATTTTTTGAAAAAATCTCTTAAAAAAGATTTCAACATCATAAAGAAAAATACTGATTCAGGTAACCTATTCAGAGAAAAGCAACAAGTTTACCTAAAGCAGAACTTAACTTGCCCCTACCTTTTCTCCCCACCCCATTGCCCACTTACTTGCTATGCTGGGTTAAATGCAAAAATCCTCCTGAAAAAAAATCCTCCTATTATTATTGTGAGGTGAGGTGGGGTGAGAGGGAATGGAGTGGAGTGGCATTCCCTTTTAGTAATCCAACTCCAGCTGCTTATATGAAAGAGGATGACTCCAAGTTGGTTTGCTTCAAGTTCACTAAGTACTAAGAACGCTCTCCATGCCCCAGTAACAGCCATTGAGCCTTGTGATTGCCCATTTGGGAACCTAGGGATGAGTGAAATGAGCAAAGTTTGGTTTGCAGGAGGTTTGGCAAAGTCCAGCATGAAGATCATCAGCCCAGGGATCTTGAGTGATGTCTTTGACTAAATAAGATAACCACAATATTTGGTCAAAGACGTCACCCAGTTTGTTCAGGAATAGTTAACAGAGGATCTGTCATTTTGTAGCCATATTGTGCAGATCAAAAAAGGGAGATTTTTTTTTTTTTAAAGTACAAACATCAATTTGCAGATGAGTACATAAAAATGTGATTACAAATAAAAAGAGTAAAAGCATAAAATAAAATGCCCCAGTTGAAGTCAGTTGGGAAGAAACGCGCTGGACCTGCTTCACTTGCTTCCCTCATTGCTTTTACTCTTTTTATTTGTGCTCACATTTTTATGTATTTATCTGCAAATTGATGTTTGTACAAAAATCTCCCTTTTTTGGCTTGCACCATATGGAGCTTTTCCTATTATTTTTATGAATGTGAAAACATTCCATCTATTATCAGTCTCTAAAACAGACCCCCCCATCGAGGTTCAATTTATATTTGGTCTGGAGAACCACCTGAGCCCCGGATACCTGGCTTTATTACTCTTCCCGGATCCATTTCTGACGATTGATTGACCATTCGTATTTGGAGCGATTCTCCTTCATGTTCCAATCGTATCCGAGTTGGTATCATCGTTTGACCATCAGGCTTTCGGCAGATAAGAGCTCGATTGACCCACTGACGTATGGCAAGTGGGTTCACCCTGTTTGGTAAGAAGTATTTATCTACAACTCTCCATTAGAATATTGTCCGTCTTGTTTCAAATTAGTTCTACAGCCAGCTCCTTGTTCTCTTTGTCACATCACTTTTCACTGAGGATTTTAAATCAGTTATTTGATTGGACACATTCCTTACGAAGTTCATACACATTTTTTGTCACTGTATGGACAATATTTTTGCTCTGATCTTTCCTTCATTGGACATATGATCATTGTACTTACATGTTATGGGTTTATATTTTTATGTATAGCACATCTTTTATTTTATGCCCTGTACAATTTCATATTTTTAGTTGACTATAGATATAGTGTTCTATTACATTCTACATTTAGCGCTACACTTTGTTTGTTACATCCACCAGGGACTTTGTTTGTTTTAGTGTCAGCAGCTTCACATATAGTGATTTAGCACAGTGATTGCCCCCTTTTTTTCACATTTTGTAGCCATAGTGAGGCAAGGCAAGAATGTTGGGTGGTGGGTCATCATGGTGGCAAAACACTTTCGTTGGGCGCTGGGTCATTGTGACAACACCGATACTGGAATTTTTAACAAAGGACTTTTTCAAGGTGTGGTTATTTTATTTGATTTTTCACATTACACAGTATAAGGCTGATTAATAAGGGGTACCAATGTACCTGGGGGGGGCAGATATCTGAGGGTCTCTTATTATAAACAGGGCTTGCAGATTCTGATAAGTTTCCCTTCCATGTAAATACCCACACCCCTTTTGAGGGACAGGATGTAGGGTAGAGGCCTTGTTGGAAGGGGGGTAGAGTTTGGGTTGCTACTTGGGTTCCCTGTAAAATTCACACCAGGTTCTTATGTAGACATGCAGCCTGCTAAGCCAGGAAAGAAAAAGCTGTGAGCCCCTCTTTCTAAATCATACCAGGCTCCATACCTTCAACATTGGGTACCTTGCAAGGGGGGCATAAAAGTCTCCCCCCTCTTGCAAAGTACCATGTTTCCATTGTGAGGGACAAGGACCTTATCCCCTCAGCCTGTCACCCAAGATGAATGTGGAGGTTTGCAGTAAAAACAAGTAGAAACACTTATACATGGTACACAATAACCTCAGTGAAAATCCAAGTTATTCACATTGTTCTGTGATGTAGAACCTCATCAATTACAATGACCCACTGCCCAACAATTTTTCCCAGTCACCTGATGATGTTATCTCAGTGCCACGATAACCTGGCACTGAATGAAGTTGACCAGTTGCACTACCTCCACTAAATGACACATCCCCTGCTGGCTACTGTATCTACACAAACCAGCCAGGGATCTGTCATTTAGTTGCAGTGGCAGTAGGAGGGGGCACACACACATGCTCACTTCCTTCCCTTTCCTGGCCACACAGGTTTTTTTGTTTATGCATTTAAGGGAGGAGGGGCAGCATAGCATTTCCCAAATAAATTTATTCCAGGTCCTTATCCAGTCATGCAGCCTGGGTAGCAAGGGAAGAGAGGGCAGTAAACATACAGTCCCCCTCCAGCACCATACCAGCCCATATGTCTTCAACATTGGAAGGGCACTTAAGGGAATTAAAGCCTCATTCTTCACTCCTGCCCAGGAAAAGGGATGTGGCGTTTCTGTGTGTGTGGGGGGGGGTTATCTTAATCTGTAAACCCCCTTATATAAGGGGCCCCCCGGATATAAAGTAGATCCTCATTAATCACTATGACCAGCAGCCATAACAAACTTCTGATGTTGCCTTTCGATAAGACAGTGTTTCTCCGCTACTAGTTCCGATGCAAATGACAGATCCCCAGCCAGCGTCTGTTTGTAAATGAATCAGCTATGGATCACAGGTGACGTCGTTGACCAAATATGGTTATGATGGGCATATTTGGTTGATGATGTTGTCCATGATCCTTGGCTGGTCAATTTACTAATAGAAGTTGCGTATTCAGAGTGGCAAACTGCCCTTATTTGGACAGTTTGTTTGGCAGTTCTACCCAAATCCGAGGTTCTTCCCTACTGGAATCCAGTGCTGCATTTTGTGAGGAAGGTGGGAACGTCAACTATCCCCATACCCAGGAGTACAGAGCATTCATATTTCACTCCAGCAGACAAACACAGCCACAGAGAAGTGAAAGGATAGTATGTATAGGCAGTGGGTTTGAGGGAGGGTGCACTAAAAATATTTTTAAAAGAAACACATTTTATTTTTTTGTAAAGCATAAGAAGTTTCAAATCTGTCACTTATCTATACACTTATCTCTCCTAGTCTATGCAGGGATTGTGTTAATGGGCAAACTAGGCAATTGCTCACAACTCTTTTCTTTAAGGTCCTTTAAGTTCCCAGCAAGCGAAGAGCAGCGAACGCATATGGGGCCCTGCCTTTGTCCAGCAAAATACACTGGATAGACAGGGGTTGTTTTTTTTTTACAGTAATGCTAAGGAGGAGGAAACCAAAATATGTAGGGAATCTATTTTTTGTATTTCGCTTCACAATTGAATATATAACTCCATGTTGTAGTTATGTCAGCACTGTTCGGTGAGCCCAGGCCAGAATGATGATGAATCCAGGATAGCAGGTCCATGACAGCCAGGCCTCAGAGAAAGTGAGTTGAGTGATGCCAGCCATCTTTAATGAAAACAGAATGACGGGACAGTCTCTGATTAAAGGTGAGTATTACTGCAAAAGTTGCTGTTTTATTTCAATGTAGTTTTTATCCCGTTTTCCCAGTGTCCAGAGCTCACCAAGCAGCACCATGCTCTCCAACACATCAAGGCTGAAGGGTGGATATTTATTGCAACAATGCACAAAATTTGCACAAAAAACAAACAAAGAATGGAAAAGAACAATAAACAACATGTACAGTATCTCACAAAAGTGAGCACCCCCTCACATTTTTGTAAATATTTTATTATATCTTTTCATGTGACAACACTGAAGAAATTACACTTTGCTATAATGTAAAGTAGTGAGTGTACAGCTTGTATACCAGTGTAAATTTGCTGTTCCCTCAAAATAACTCAACACACAGCCGTTAATGTCTAAACTGCTGCCAACAAAAGTGAGTACACCCCTAAGTAAAAATGTCCAAATTGGGACCAAAGTGTCAATATTTTGTGTGACCACCATTATTTTCCAGCACTGCCTTAACCCTCTTGGGCATGGAGTTCACCAGAGCTTCACAGGTTGCCACTGGAGCCCTCTTCCACTCCTCAATGATGACATCACGGAGCTGGTGGATGTTAGAGACCTTGCGCTCCTCCTCTTTCTGTTTGAGGATGCCCCACAGATGCTCAATAGGGTTTAGGTCTGGAGACATGCTTGGCTAGTCCATCACCCTTACCCTCAACTTCTTTAGCAAGGCAGTGGTTGTCTTGGAGGTGTGTTTGGGGTCGTTATCATGTTTGAAATACTGCCCTGCGGCTCAGTCTCCGAAGGGAGGGGATCATGCTATGCTTCAGTATGTCACAGTACATGTTGGCATTCAACAATGAACTGTACCTCCCCAGTGCCAGCAGCACTCATGCAGCCCCAGACCATGACACTCCCACCATCATGCTTGTCTGTAAGCATGACACACTTGTCTTCGTACTCCTTTTTTTTTTAAATGATTTTTATTGAGTTTTGCATGTTATACACAAATTACAGCATTACACCATTGCATTGTACAGTATTACATTAAAGATTAGTACAGCTTTTTTATTTAGACAATCTTTAACCTCAAAGATACTATTAAAGCAACGGTCCTGCAAGGGTGTATTAACATCATTGTTTTAGATAGAACTGAATAACATGTTATCCATATGCGGATACAATATATAACTGGAAAATATAAAATATATAAAATAATAACATAAATGAATGGGAAGGTGGAAGGAAGGGAGAAAGGGGAGGGTGGGAAGAAAGAAGGTTTATCTACGGTCCAACCTCCATGTGAGCATAGTGGATGTAGTTAGGTTAAGAATGGTTTGTTTAATATTTTCTAAAGTCAGTTACCTTTAAACCATGTTGTCCAAAATTTCCAATTTTTATCAAACTTTTCTTTCTAACCATTCTTAATAGCTATCAAAGATTCAAATACATAATGTGTCTGAGTGTTTGTGAGAACTTCCGATACATTTGGAGCTCTGTTGCCTTCCAATGTTTAGCTATTAGTGTTCTAGCTGCTAGGAGAATGTGTGTGATTACAGTTTTAAATTCAGGAGGGAAAGTTTCAATACCCACGTTTAAAATTGCCAAACTTGGTTTAGGGCGGGTCAGAATCCCGGTGATGCTAGAAATAGACCGGAAGACAGAGTTCCAAAAACTAGTTAGGTGCTTGCAAGACCAGAACATATGTAATAGATTGCCTATGGAGCCACAATTTCTCCAACATAGTGGAGAGCCGTGATTCCCAAATTTTGAAATCCTATAAGGTGTAAGGTACCAACGAAGTGCAATTTTCTGGGAAAGTTCCCAGTGGTTAACACATCTAGAAGCTTTATACAGTGATCGAAATGCGTATTGCCACTGTGAATTTGTAATGTCCACGTTTAGATCTGTTTCCCATTTCTGGAAAGGTTGGGATTTGATAAAATCTAATTTGCCTTGGAAGATATTATAGAACAAAGAGATACCTTTTGGAGGAGTGGGTTTCGAGGTGAGATAATTCCACGCTTCTCTAGGTAGGTATATATGATATGATTTAATAGAGCGCAGAAGGTGAACTATGTGATTGTGTTTATATTGGTCAGCAGAGCAGAGGTTATATTGGTCCCGAAGTGCATTGAAGGGGATAAGGGAGTTATTGGAGTATAAATCCGTGATTAGTTTGATACCTCTGTCGTGCCATTCTCCAATGTTAAGATCTGGGATGGCATGAGAAAGGATTGTTATGGGTATAGGGACTTCCTGAAGTTGGGGTAGCGGAGTTGGGACCTTGCATAGGTCTCTCCACGCTGATAATGATGCTTGGAGAGTGAGTGGGAGAGTGTGGAGAGGATGGGGTTTCCATACATCTAAAAGTAAGAAACATTTCAGGTTATTGGAAGGGATTAGAGTTCGTTCAATTCCACACCACAGGGTATCAGGCGCTGGATCAAACCACTCTTTAAATTCTGTAAGAACTGCTGCTCGATAATAGTCCCTAATGTCCACCAGTCCCATGCCACCAGCCATTCTGTGTTTGATCAAGAGGACTTTAGAGCATCTTGGTCTTTTGGATTGCCAAATATATCTAGAAAGTAAGGTGTTTAAGGCTTTGATATGTGTGTTGTGTATTGGGACTGCTAATGTTCGAAATATATATAGTATTTGGGGTAGGATCAACATTTTAAATGAGGCAAGACGACCTGACCAAGTTAGTTCTATATTGGCCAATCTATTCGTTTCTTTGGTGAGTTTAGTAATTAAAGATGAGTAGTTGGCTTCTGCTAGATCATGTGGGTTTTTGGTCAGTGTGAGGCCTAGGTAGGTAATACTCGTCTTGCTCCATGTATAGGGGAAGGATGTCTGAAGTTGGGATTTTAAGGAGGGAGTTATTCCTAAATCTAGTATGATTGATTTTGTAAAATTAACTTTATAATAGGAGATTTTGCTAAACTCATTTTATTGTGTGCATGTCTTAATGATGTTTTAGGTAGGGAGAGGAATAGGATAATATCATCTGCAAATAAATTTATGTTATGGGATTGTCCTTGTATGGTGAAGCCTGAGATTTCCGGATGTGTTCTGATTCTTTCTGCAAGGGGTTCAATAAGTAGGTTGAAGATTGAAGGGGAGAGGGGGCAGCCCTGCCTAGTCCCATTTGATATAATGAAGGTATCAGATAGTAAATTAGAAGTGAAAACTTGTGCACAGGGGGAAGAGTACAAGGCCATTACAGCAGATAGGATGGGGTCAGAAAATCCATATTTTTGCAACGTTTGGCTCATGTAACCCCAATGTATCCTGTCGAACGCCTTCTCCACATCCAAAGAGATGAGCAGAGAAGGCGTCCGACAGGACCGGGTGTGTTGTATTATGTCAATGACCCTTCTGGTAGCATCGGCCGGTTGTCTTCCCGCCGTGAAGCCAGATTGGTCGGGTTTTATAAGAAATGGGAGGATGGGGAGTAACCTGTGGGCCAAGATTTTTGCATAAAGCTTAACATCGGTGTTTAGTAATGATATTGGCCTGAAGTTGGCCGGAGAGGTAGGCTTTTTACCAGGTTTTGGAACGGTTACCACATATGCTTTAAGCATTTCTGGGGGAAACGAGGCAGAGGACACTGCAGCAGAGTATACCATCTGTAAGGTCGGGGCTAGTATGGATTGGAACGTCTTATTATACCCATTTGGCAGGCCATCTGGGCCTGGAGACTTACCCAGGGGAAGTGAGCGTATCCCTTTCTGGATCTCAGACTCCGTTAAGGGCCTCAAGTTGTGTTTGGGATAGAGAAGGAAGATTAACAGAAAAGCCTGGATGTTCTCCAGATGTTGGCTGAGGTGTATCAGGGTCTGTTTTCAAGTTGTATAGCGTTGAATAGTATTCAGCAAACGAGTTTGCTATTACTTTAGGATTGTAAATGTTGTGTTTACTGATAGGATGTATCAAAAAAGGGATTTTAGATTTGGTTCTAGCTGTCTTAAGCCTCTGGGCTAAGAATTTGCCTGCACGATTACCCGAGGAGTAGTGGGACATTTTAAGGTATTGTATGTGTTTGTCATATCTTTCGATCAAAAGGAGTCTGAGATCCAAACGAAGTTGGGATAGTTTTTGGGCATTATGAGAGTTGGGGTTTTGTTTATTTAATGTCTCCAGGTCTTTAATATCATTAATTAGTGAGTTCAGCTTTTGTGTCCTCTGCCTTTTCTCCCTTGCACAGATCTGAAGCATCAACCCCCTAACAAACGCTTTATGAGCGCACCACAGTACTGCCGGGTCAGACACCGAACCAGCATTAACGTCAAAAAATTCAGATAAATTCTTACTTATATTTCTAACATGCTGTGGCATTTGAAGGAAACGTGTGTTAGCTCTCCAGATATATGCAGGACTTGGAGTGTGCCCCTCCACTACAGTGATAGATACAGGAGCATGGTCAGACCATGTTATGTCATGTATGGTGGAGGACACTGCCTGTAATAATATTTTATCTACCATAATCAAATCTATTCTGGAATATGAATTATGCCTAGCGGAATAAAAGGTGTAGTCCTTCTCGTTTGCATGTTGGCATCGCCATACATCATATATATTTTCTGAATGTAACAGATGCTGAAGTGAGAGAGGAGGACGTTTGGCCTTGGAGGTAGTATCCAAAGAGTAGTCAGGTGATATATTGTGGTCTCCACAAACAACCAGAGATCCTTTTTGGATAGTAGAGATTTTGCGGTAGAGTCTTCTAAGGAAACGGAGTTGGTGGGAGTTAGGAGCATATAGATTAGCGATGGTATAGGGTTTGTTATTAAGTTCTCCCAAAAGTATAAGATATCTTCCGGCTGGGTCTACATATGTTTCCAATAGGTGGAAGGCCACAGAGTCTCTAATAGCGATAAGGACCCCTTTTTGTTTCGAAGGAGCTGAAGCAAAGAACACATGAGGAAATTTCTTGTGTTGAAAGTGTGGGGTGTTACCAGTGTCAAAGTGAGTCTCTTGGAGACATAAGACATCTGCTTGGAGTTTTATTGCTTCTTTCCATACTGAGGCCCTTTTGGCCGGGTGATTGAGGCCATTTACATTAAATGAAACTATTTTAAGCGCCATTTAAGGTAGTATAAGGATAAATGTGTGCAGTACCTTAGTTTCAGTAGAGTAGTCCATCTTGTTTTGAAGAGTCGGCGGTTTTTGAGATGATTTGGGCTGCTTGGATCCACAGTGAGGAGAATGTCCACTCGGAGGTCAGACCAGTAGAGGGAGAGAGCGGTCAAAGTAGGGGAAAAAATAAAAATTAATTGTAAAAAAAAACCAAGTATTGTATAAATAACGTTGAAGTTGAACTTGCACCTGAGGGCAAAACAGATGCCCATATCTCAGGGGGGGAGAAAACTTTGGTACATACTCCAGACTTTATCAGGAACCTTGATGTGATAGAGTAGGATTAGGTTTTGTATTTGGGTGCTTTTGAGTTGTTTCGTTTGGTGCTGCTCTTTCTGGACACCGTTTGCCATTCGTACTGAGTGTTGAGTTTCGTGGGGGGTGAAGGGCCCACTGAGGAGTGGTCAGGTAATATGTCTAATGATCGGAGCAATTTGAGTCCCTCTTCCACATCTGTAACTACCGTGGTGTTACCATCATGGGTAACTGTTAATTTCATGGGGTATCCCCACTGATATGGTATATCGTGGTTGCGGAGGGCTTTGGTCACCGGTAATAAGGCTTTTAGTTTTTGCATGGTAAATTGTGAAAGGTCTGCGCATAGTTGGAGATGTGCAAATCTTTCTGGGGGTTATTGGTTTTTGCGGAACGCAGACATAAGTTGTTCCTTGGTCTGATAAAAATGTACTCGCATCAGCACATCTCTGGGTATGTTATCTGGGAGATGTGACGGTTTTGGGAGTCTGTGGATGCGATCGATGTAGATTTCATTCTCTGGAATGTTAGGTAAGAAGGTTTTGATTAAATCTTGTGCATATTGCTGGAGTTGTGGAGGAAGAACATTTCTTAATGTTGTTCCTTCTTGACCTGTCTTCAAGGTCGGCGACCTTTGACCTAAGCCATGTGATCTGTTCAGACTGGTCGTTATGGGCATCAATCAGGGTGTTGTGGGATGCTGCAAAATCCCCCATTTTATCCTCTATGTGATTAACTCTTCCCCCTAGAGCTCCTAGTTCAGATTTAAAATTGTGTACACACTGCATCATGTCTGTGTGCATGGAGCTGCGTAGGGAGACAAGCATGTCTTTTAATGTGGTGTCAGATACAGGCTTACCCGTTGTTGGGAATGCTGTGAACGGGTCCACCAGCTCCCTCGTGTCCTCCATAGAATCCGGAGTCATGCTGCCTTGCTGGGTGTCCTCTGCTAGCTGAGGTTTAGACTTTCCTGGGCTGCGGGACATAGGTGTGGAGGCTCCGGGAGAGCTGTGCTTGGAGCCTGCTTGTGAGCCCGGGCTGGACATCGCAGACCGCGCACTGCCTGTGGGGGAAGGAGGATCTCTCATGGCGCCGGCGCCATCTTGGAGAGGATCGCGGTCCTTCAGTTGAAAGAAATCCGGTAGTTTCTTCAGCTGAGCTTTGTCTTTTTCCCTGCGGGTCATCTTGCGATGTCAGCGGAGCTTTTAGGCTCGTTTTTAGTGTTGAGCAGGATCGCGGTGTCGTCCCCAAAGCTTCGGTTCCTGGAGCTGGAGCTGGAGCGGAGCTGTGGAATTAAGCGTCCATTCAGCTGCGCGGTAGCCACACCCCCTGTCTTTGTACTCCTCATCTGGTTGCCGCCACACATGCTTGACACCATCTGAACCAATAAATTTTCCAAACTGTACACCTATTTATTTCATTGCAAGTACACACTTCAATTAAAGTCCCACCCTCGTTGCTCTCCCCGCTTTGAACCATCTGAACCAAATAAGTTTATCTTGGTCTCATCAGACCACAGGACATGGTTCCAGTAATCCATGTCCTAAGTCTTCTTGTCTTCAGCAAACTGTTTGTGGCCTTTGTTGTGCATCATCTTTAGAAGAGGCTTCCTTCTGGGAGGACAGCCATGCAGACCAATTTGATGCAGTGTGCGGCGTATGGTCTGAGCACTGACAGGCTGACCCCCCACCCGTTCAACCTCTGCAGCAATGCTGGCAGCACTCATACGTCTATTTCCCAAAGACAACCTGTGGATATGATGCGGAGCACGTGCACTCCACTTCTTTGGTCGACCATGGCGAGGCCTGCTCTGAGTGGGACCTGTCCTGTTAATCCGCTGTATGGTCTTGGCCACCATGCTGCAGCTTAGTTTCGGAGTCTTGGCAATCTTCTTATAGCCTAGACCATCTTTATGTAGAGCAACAATTCTTTTTTTTAAGATCTTCGGAGAGTTGTTTGCCATGAGGTGCCATGTTGAACTTCCAGTGACCAGTATGAGAAAGTGAGAGCGATAACACAAATTTAACACACCTGCTCCCCATTCACACCTGAGACCTTGTAACACATGGTCACATAGTCACATGACACCAGGAGGAAAAATGGCTAATTGGGCCCAATTTGGACATTTTCACTTAGGGGTGTAATCACTTTTGTTCCTAGCGGTTTAGGCATTAATGGCTGTGTTTTGAGTTATTTTAAGGGGACAGAAAATGTATACTATTATACAAGCTGTACACTCACTACTTTACATTGTAGCAAAGTGTCATTTCTTCAGTGTTGTCACATGAAAAGATATGATAAAATATTTACAAAAATGTGTTTTCCCTCACTCCCTCCCCTACTGGTCATTGTTATGGGGCCAAAATCCAGCATTGGAGGGTTCCAAATAAAGTCCCTCTGAATCTGAGTGTAGGTGTCTAAATGGTGTCCCCAGTAAGCAATACTGTTCCTTTAATTAGGGTGTGGTAGAGTATGGCCAGCAGCCTCTCACCAATTCCTAAGGTGATCACCTGTTTCCTCCCACTCTGCCTGGATCTCAGTAATGTCAGCTGCAGTGACATCCTCTCCACGGTTAGACGGCAACAGCAGACACAACAGTGGCATTTCATCAAACCAGGAGATGTCTAATATTCAGCCCCAATGCTTCCCCGACACTGTAGCAATATGGCCCAGCAGCAGCCTTCCACTTGCTCCAACATGTCCTCTCTGAGACTACCCTAAATTCCGGAATAGTCCTTCGTTTTTCTCCCCAGAGAGCTCTGGAAATGCTGTAGTCCCAAAGCCACAATCCGTCACAAGGGCACAAGACACCAGGGTATTATATTATCTATAAGTCATAGTTGCTCTCTTAGGCTCTGCCCCGGAGTCCACAGCAGCTCAGTTTCCTTTTCTTCTCTTTATCCTGGATGATGGGCCGGGCTTTCATCCAGGTCTTTCTGTGGCTTCATACAGTCCTGCAAATGACCAGTGCTCTGTCTCTCTCTGCCCTCCCTCTCTCTTCCTTTCCTCACTGGCAACCTAGAAGAGAGAGAACAGCTGGAACAGTGGCTATATATTCTGTAGTATGTTTGAACCTGCAGTGATAGCCTGGTTCATGCAGCTTGAACTGAGCCTACATAAAAATTAATGGCCTCTAGATTTTTACATCAGAAAAAAAATGGAGTCCTTCAATGCATTTTATGGTGTCAACCATTGACTGTACACTGTATACAGTGGGGACGGAAAGTATTCAGACCCCCTTAACTTTTTCACTCTTTGTTATATTGCAGCCATTTGCTAAAATCATTTAAGTTCATCTTTTCCTCTTTAATGTACACACAGCACCCCATATTGACAGAAAAACACAGAATTGTTGACATATTTGCAGATTTATTAAAAAGGAAAATCACATAGTCCTAAGTATTCAGACCCTTTGCTCAGTATTTAGTAGAAGCACCCTATTGATCTAATACAGCCATTAATCTTTTTGGGAAAGATGCAACAAGTTATTCACACCTGTGTTTGAGGATCCTCTGCCATTCCTCCTTGCAGATCCTCTCCAGTTCTGTCAGGTTGGATGGTAAACGTTGGTGGACAGCCATTTTTAGGTCTCTCCAGAGATGCTCAATTGGGTTTAAGTCAGGGCTCTGGCTGGGCCATTCAAGAACAGTCACAGAGTTGTTGTGAAGACACTCCTTTGTTATTTTAGCTGTGTGCTTAGAGTCATTGTCTTGTTGGAAGGTAAACCTTTGGCCCAGTCTGAGGTCCTGAGCACTCTGGAGAAGGTTTACATCCAGGATATCCCTGTACTTGGCTGCATTCATCTTTCCCTCAATTGCAACCAGTTGTCCTGTCCCTGCAGCTGAAAAACACCCCCACAGCATGATGCTGCCACCACCATGCTTCACTGTTGGGACTGTATTGGACAGGCGATGAGCAGTGCCTGGTTTTCTCCACACATTCCGCTTAGAATTAAGGCCAAAAAGTTCTATCTTGGTCTCATCAGACCAGAGATTCTTATTTCTCACCATCTTGGAGTCCTTCAGGTGTTTTTTTTTAGCAAACTCCATGCGGGCTTTTATGTGTCTTGCACTGAGGAGAGGCTTCCATCGGGCCACTCTGCCATAAAGCCCTGACTGGTGGAGGGCTGCAGTGATGGTTGACTTTCTACAACTTTCTCCCATCTCCCAATTGCATCTCTGGAGCTCAGCCACAGTGATCTTTGGGTTCTTCTTTACCTCTCTCACCAAGGCTCTTCTCCCCCCGATAGCTCAGTTTGGCCAGATGGCCAGCTCTAGGAAGGGTTCTGGTCATCCCAAACATCTTCCATTTAAGGATTATGGAGGCCACTGTGCTCTTAGGAACCTTAAGTGCAGCAGAAATTTTTTTGCAACCTTGGCCAGATCTGTGCCTTGCCACAATTCTGTCTCTGAGCTCTTCAGGCAGTTCCTTTGACCTCATGATTCTTATTTGCTCTGACATGCACTGTGAGCTGTAAGGTCTTATATAGACAGGTGTGTGGCTTTCCTAATCAAGTCCAATCAGAAAAATTAAACACAGCTGGACTCAAATGAAGGTGTAGAACCATCTCAAGGATGATCAGAAGAAATGGACAGCACCTGAGTTAAATATATGAGTGTCACAGCAAAGGGTCTGGATACTTAGGACCATGTGATATTTCAGTTTTTCTTTTTAATAAATCTGCAAAAATGTCAACAATTCTGTGTTTTTCTGTCAATATGGGGTGCTGTGTGTACATTAATGAGGAAAAAAATGAACTTAAATGATTTTAGCAAATGGCTGCAATATAACAAAAAGTGAAAAATGTAAGGGGGTCTGAATACTTTCCGTCCCCACTGTATATTTAAGCCTAAGACCCATAATAAATATTTTAATTTCCTCCTTGTTTCACATACTGGTCAGGCAGATTTCCTGAGCTCCCTGTTAGCCTGTCAAGTAAGTTGTATGTACATTTCTTTCTGAGATCAATTTAGGAATTCCATTACCTTTTAGCATTTTTTGTAGTAAAGCAATTTTAATACTCTTCAAGAAAATGCGTTGCTGAGCTAATGTTATGAAAATGGATCCATTACAATTCAGACTCCAGACATGTGTATGAATCGATATGACAGATATATGAAATTGCATTGGTTGCCACTAGCTATCTTTGAGAAAAACATTTCTTTCTTTCCATGGCTCACTTCCACTCAGGAAGAATGTTTGGACGCGATGCTAGAGGCAGCACATATACTGTAAATGATAAAATCTATTACCCACAGCCAAAGAGGAAAAGAAAAAAAAATGTAAACAGACCAAATTTTACTGATGCCACTTGTATATTCATAGTGAGATGCACTTTGAAAAATTCATTAGAAACAATTCAGCAAAGCAGAACTTTTCAGAGTGATACTTCTGTAAAATATAAGTATGTGGTTCATTTAACAGATGCACAGTAACACCCAATGACATGCAGTAAAGAAAGTTTCTGTTCATAAAGTGTGTGTGTGATTGAGAGGTTGAGAAAGAGCCTGCTCTGGAGAACCTACCAGGTGAACAGAAGGAACCTGCTCTGGAAAGTATGTCACATGGGGTGAGAAAGAGCCTGCCATATGGAGCAGGAGAAAGAGAGAGTGCCATATAGAGTAGGAAAAATAGCCTGCCATGTGCAGAGAGAAAAACAGCCTGATCTAGGAAGCCTGCCATGTGCGGAGAGAAGGAGACTGCCATGTGCAGAAAGGAGAAAAGAGCTTGTCCTAGAGTGACTGCTTTGTGCAGAGAGAGCAAGAGAAAGAGAGAGAGAGAGAGAGACTGCCATGTGCAGAGAGAGACAGCCATGTGCAGAGAGAGAAAAAGAGCCTGCTCTAGAGTGACTGCTATGTGCAGAGAGAGAGACTTCCATGTGCAGAGAGAAAAGAAGAGCCTGTACTGGAGTGACTGCTATGTGCAGAGAGAGACTTCTGTGTGCATAGAGAGAAAAAGAGCCTGCTCTAGAGTGACTGCTATGTGCAGAGAGAGAGCCTGCCATGTGCAGAGAGAGAGAAAATAAGCCTGCTTTAGAGTGACTGCTATGTGCAGAGAGAGAGACTTCCATGTGCAGAGAGAAAATAAGACTGTGCTGGGGTGACTGCTATGTGCAGAGAGCGACTGCCATGTGCAGAGAGAGAAAAGAAGAGCCTGCACTGGAGTGACTGCTATGTGCAGAGAGAGAGAGACTTCCATGTGCATAGAGAAAATAAGAGCCTGTGCTGGAGTGACTGCTATGTGCAGAGAGAGACTTCCATGTGCAGAGAGAGAAAAAGAGCCTGCTCTAGAGTGAATGCTATGTGCAGAGAGTGACTGCCATGTGCAGAGAGAAAAAAGAAGAGCCTGAGCTGGAGTGACTGCTATGTGCAGAGAGAGAAAAAGAGCCTGCTCTAGAGTGACTGCTATGTGCAGAGAGAGGCTGCCATGCACAGAGAGAAAAAGAGTCTGCTCTAGGGAGACTGCCACATCCAGAGAGAGAGCCTGCCATGTGCAAAAAGAGAAAGAGAGCCTGCTCTGCAGAGAATGATATGTGCAGAGAGAGAGCCTACCATATGCAAAAAGAGGAAGAGAGCCTGCTTTGAAGAGACTGTTATGTGCAGGGAGAGCCTGCTATTTGCAGAAAGAGAAAAAGAGCTTGCTCTAGAGAGACTGTCATGTGCAGAAAGGGAAGGGGGCCTGCAATGTGCAGAGAGAGAAAAAGAACCCACTCTAGAGAGACTGAACTGTGCAGAGTGAGCAAAGGGCCTGCAATGTGCGGAGAGAAAAAAAGAACCCTCTCTGGAGAGCACCCTAACAACCAGCCTGAGCGAGATGCTGTCACATTTAGCAACACTAGTAATATTGCTGTTAAATGTACCTCTTTATGATGTAGGTTCATTGGGCAGGAGAACATCCCATTTAGTTCAGATATTCACCAAATGCCAAACAGGCAAAATTCTGACTGAATTTAGGTTTGATCCAAATCTAAAGCCGATACCTAGTTCCTGTGTGTAAAATCATGCTCAACCATAGCTTGGCTTTACTCTCTCTTAACAGAAGTCTTCAAGGGTTTCTCCCAAAAAGGTTGATCTCTGAATCCTTCCATGTGTCTGGGCTCAAGACCTAGCCATTTTCACAGAGCAAAAGTCCAAGATGGACGAGACTGAACAGTAAGTGACTCAGATATTTACTAGTTTTCCCCAGCATATCTCAGCAGGTTTCCCTAAGCCCACTGATTGGCCAGGCTATCACATAGCCATAACACAGAATCATATTTCTTTAGCACACCCTTCTGGAGCAAGTTTAAACAACATGTGACAAAGAAAATATACTTAGTGCTTAGAGAAAAAATCCTGTGCAGTAACAGTTATGCCCTGTACACACGATCGGACATTGATCGGACATTCCGACAACAAAATCCATCGGATTTTTTCCAACGGATTTTGGGGCAAACACGTGGTCGCACAAAGTTGTCGGAAAATCCGATTGTTCTGAACGCAGTGAGGTAAAACACGTACATCGGGACTATAAATGGGGCAGTAGCCAATAGCTTTCGTCTCTTAATTTATTCTGAACATGCGTGGCAATTTGTGCGTCGGATTTGTGTACACACGATCGGAATTTAAACGATCGGATTTTGTTGTCGGAAAATTTTATATCCTGCTCTCAAACTTTGTGTGTCGGAAATTCCGACGGAAAAAGTCCAATGGAGCCCACACACGATCGGAATTTCCGACAACACAATCCGATCGCACTTTTTCCATCGGAAAATCTGACCGTGTGTACAGGGCATAAGGCTCACTACAGCCAGGTGCTGGCTACAGAATCCACAAAAAAAACTCTTTTATTGTTAATTTACTTTAAAATGCTATAATTACCAGTTTTGTTATGTTATAAAATGAATTATAAACCAGAATCCCCATTTGGTATGCAGAACTGAGAGACAAAAATGCAGAATACATTTCTGTCAGTTTGAATACTATCTGTGACCTTGTTCTGTTCTCTATTTCGTATTGTCACATTGAACAAAGTACAAAGCATTTTACAGACAAATCCACAAAGGCATTTTGTGCACACAACCACAAATGTAATTAAGTTTATAATACAATGAGCAGAAGTATATTTTAAATAGTTTTCGAGCTGCACAAAATAACAGACCACAGTAATTTATTAAACAGCCTCAAGGATTACAAATGGAACCTACTCACTCATTAATTCACCAATATCCATTGCTTGATGGGACCTTCTTCCAGTATCACCTACATTGTGACACCCAGCAAAATCAGAACCTACCGTTTGATGCTCAGTAGGGATGAGCCAAACACCCCCCGGTTCGGTTTGCACCAGAACCTGCGAACGGACAAAAAATTTGCACGAACGTTAGAACCTCATTGACGTCTATGTGACTCGAACGTTTGAAATCAAAAGTGCTCATTTTAAAGGCTAATTTTCATGGTATTGTCCTAAAAAGGGTTTGGGGACCCGGGTCCTGCCCCAGGGGACATGTATCAATGCAAAAAAAGTTGTAAAAATGGCCGTTTCTTCGGGAGCAGTGATTTTAATGATGCGTAAAGTAAAAAAAAAAAAAGTGAAATATTCCTTTAAATATCGTACCTGGGGGGTGTCTATAGTATGCCTGTAAAGTGGCGTGTGTTTCCCATGCTTAGAACAGTCCCTGCACAAAATGTCTTTTTTAAAGGAAAAAAAGTCACTTAAAACTGCTTGCGGCTTTAATGTAATGTCAGGTCCTGGCAATATGGATGAAAATCAGTGAGACAAACGGCATGGGTACCCCCCAGTCCATTACCAGGCCCTTTGGGTCTTCTATGGCTATTAAGGGGAACCCCGCACCCAAATTAAAAAAAGGAAAGGTGTGGGGCTACCAGGCCCTATATACTCTGAACAGCAGTATACAGGCGGTGCAAACAAGACAGGGACTGTAGGTTTGTTGTTAAGTAGAATCTGTTTGTAATTTTGAATGGGTACATTTCTAACGTGTTTAGCCCCAGCCAAAAAATCTTTTTTAAGCTTTTTGGAAAACATAGGGAAGGGTTTCTTACCCCTGTGACATTTGTTTTGCTGTCTGTGCTCCTCTTGAGAAGATTTCACCTCACTTTTTGTCCCAATGACAAATGTTTTTTGAAAATGTGGGTTTTTTTGTGAAACAAGGATTGGTGATAAAGCATCAGTGGAAAGGAGAAATGTTTTTCCCATATTAACTCTTACAGGAGAGAATTTCCCTTCCTAGGGGTAGATTTCATATCACTTCCTGTTGTCTCCTTCCGTTTGCAAGTAGGAGTCGTTTGTAAGTTGGATGTTTGAAAGTAGGGGCCTGCCCTATATACTCAGCAGAAATTTGGGCCTTAGGTGTTGTTGTGGCCACAACACTGTAAGCCCTCACAGGGCCCTGCTGTGAAATATTAGATCAAGAATTGTAATTACATGCCCCTGTTGAACAGGGGCAGAAAAATTGGGCCTTTGGTGGTGGTGGTGGTGCTGGTGCCACAACACTGTAAGTCCTCACTCGCTCTTGGTGGGCACAGAAACTGGCCCTGCTGTGAAATATTAGATCAAGAATTGTAATTACATGCCCCTGTTGAACAGGGGCTGAAAAATTGGGCCTAAGGCACCGGTGCTGGTGCCACAACACTGCAACCCCTCCCAGATACTCTAGTTGGAACGCAGTAACGAGCCTTGCTGCAAAGTATTGCATCAAAAATTGTAATTACATGCCCCTGTTAAACAGGGGCTGAAAAATTAGGCCTTAGGCACTGGTGCTGGTGCCACAACACTGCAACCCCTCACAGATACTCTAGTTGGAACGCAGGAACGAGCCCTGCTGCAAAGTATTGCATCAAAAATTGTAATTACACGCCCCTGTTAAACAGGGGCTGAAAAATTGGGCCTTAGGCACTGGTGCTGGTGCCACAACACTGCAACCCCTCACAGAAACTCTAGTTGGAACGCAGGAACGAGCCCTGCTGCAAAGTATTGCATCAAAAATTGTAATTACACGCCCCTGTTAAACTGAAAAATTGGGCCTTAAGCACTGGTGGCGGAGCCCAGAACCAAAAATGTTCTTACAAGCTATCAGCGTGATCATTGAGGAGGAAGAGGATAATTACTCAGGATAGTCACTCAGCATCAGCATAGGCAGTCTTTGAAGGGATCTGAGATTTAAAAAAAAATTATTTGGTTACATCAGCATCAGGTGCTTGGTAGCTGGTGGTGATCCAAGACTGATTCATCTTTATGAAGATCAGTCGATCGACCGAGTCGGTGGACAGACGCACCCTGTGATTGGTTACAAAGCCTCCAGCAGCACTGAATGTGCGTTCTGAAAGAACACTGGATGCAGGACAGGCCAGTAGCTCAATTGCATACTGTGCAAGCTCTGGCCAGTGATCCATCCTTAAGACCCAGTAACCCAGAGGATTTTCAGTGGGAAAGGTGTCCAAGTCAGATCTTGCCCCTAGGTATTCCTGCACCATGTAAAACAGACGCTGGCGATGGTTGCTGGAACCAATCATACCTTGGGGCTGCGGACTAAAAAATTGTCTGAACGCATCGGCCACCTTCTCCACCGCTCCTTCTTTGACTGACCGAAGCCTCAGCAACACGTTGTCCAGAAACAGAAGTTTGTAACCTCCCAGTCTCTGGGAACGCGTTGCACAGACCTTTCTGCAAGGCCTCCTGAAGATGTTTCATCATCTGCTCCCTCTGCGACGGCAAGATAAGGTCTGCAACCTTATCCTTGTAACATGGAGCAAGGAGTGTTGCCAGCCAGTATTGGTCCTTCTCCTTGATACCACGAATACGAGGATCCTTACGCAGGCTTTGCAGGATCAGGGAGGCCATGCAGCGTAGGTTTGCTGAGGTATTTGGTCCGGAATCCTCTGGGTCACTAAGGACGACATGGTCCGCAGTCACCTCCTCACAGCCACGTACAAGTCCATGTGTTTCTTGGGACTATTCCCTTAAAGACTGCTGCTGATGCTGAGTGCCAGGCTCCACCTCCATGCTGACACAATCCTCCTCCTCCTCGTCCTTGTCCTCTTCCTGTGTGATCGGCGGCCACGCAGGAACACTGTCTGGATAAAGGGGGCCTTGAGAGCTAAGGAAGTCCTCCTCTTCCTGCCTCTGTTCTGCCTCAAGTGCCCTGTCCATTATTCCATGCAGCATGTGCTCCAACAGGTGGACAAGGGGGACAGTGTCACTGATGTATGCACTGTCACTGCTCACCATCCTCATGGCCTCCTCAAATGGTGACAGGACAGTGCATGCATCCCTGATCATGGCCCACTGGCGTGGGGAAAAAAAAACAAGCTCCCCTGACCCTGTCCTGGTGCCATTGTCGCACAGGTACTTATTGATGGCCCTCTGCTGCGTGTGCAGCCGCTGCAGCATGGCCAATGTTGAGTTCCACCTGGTGGGCATGTCACAGATTAGGCGGTTCTTGGGCAGGTTAAACTCCTTTTGGAGGTCCGCCAGCCGAGCACTGGCATTATATGACCGGCGGAAATGCACACAGACTTTCCCGGCCTGCCTCAGGACATCCTGTAAGCCCGGGTACCTGCCCAAGAACCGCTGCACCACCTATTTAAGGACGTAAGCCAAACAGGGCACATGGGTCATTTGTCCCTGTCGGAGGGCAGAGAGGAGGTTGGTGCCATTTTCACAAACCACCATTCCTGCCTTAAGTTGGTGTTGCGTCAACCACCTCTGAACCTGCCCCTGCAGAGCTGACAGAACCTCTGCCCCAGTGTGGCTCCTGTCCCCCAAGCACACCAGCTCAAGCACCGCATGGCATCTTTTGGCCTGCGTACTTGTGTAGCCCCTTGAGCGCCTACGGAGCACCGCTGGTTCTGAGGACAAATCACAGGAAGAGGCCATGAAGGAAGAAGAAGAGGAGGGGTGGAGGAGAGAGGTGTGTCACACTCATTAGTAGTGGCATTTTGGAGGCATGGTGGCGGAACAACCTCCAACACTACTGCACCTTGTCCTGCATCCTTCCCAGCTGCCAGCAGAGTCACCCAATGCGCTGTGAAACTTAGGTAACGTCCCTGTCCATGCCTGCTGGACCATGAGTCAGCGGTAATATGCACCTTACCGCTGACCGCCCTGTCCAGTGAGTCATGGACATTGCCTTCCACATGCCGGTAGAGAGCCGGAATTGCCTTCCGTGAGAAAAAGTGGCGTTTGGGTACCTGCCACTGAGGAACCGCACATTCCACAAACTCACGGAAGGGGGCAGAGTCTACCAACTGAAAAGGCAGCAGTTGAAGTGCTAGCAATTTTGCCAAGCTAGCATTCAACCGCTGGGCATGTGGATGGCTGGGAGCGAACTTCTTTCGGTGGTGCAGCAGCTGGGGCAGGGAAATTTGCCTGGTGCAATCTGACGTTGGTGTACCGAAAGCAGATTGCCCACAAGTACTTGGCTGTGACACACCTAATTCTACACCTTCATTCCTCTCAGTGCAGGTCTCAGAGAGGACTGAAGGTATAGTGGGGTTGGAGATCTCAGCTGATGAGGAGCAAGGAGAGGTCCTCTTTGTTCTTTGGTGTGGGTCTTTTAGACACGCTTGCCAACGAACTGCATGGCAGGTCAACATATGTCTGGTCAAGCATGTGGTGCCCAAGCGGGAGATGTTTTGGCCACGCGAGATACGCTTGAGACATATGTTGCAAATAGCAGCGGTGCGATCTGATGCACTCGTCTCAAAAAAGGCCCACATCAAAGAACTTTTTGAATAACGCGCAGAGACTGCAGCGCCCTGCACATGCGGAGCTTTGGGGTGTGATTAACTGCCTGCGGTAGTGATAGGATCAGGAAAACACCACCAACCTTCTACAGGTAGCTTTAGGTGAACACTGTGCAGAGCTCGCCAAAAAATAACTTTTAGCTTATTTAGCTGCCTGCGGTAGTGATAGGATCAGGAAAACACCACCAACCATCTACAGGTAGCTTTAGCTGAACACTGTGCAGAGCTCGCACTACACTAACTTGCAGCTTATTTAGCTGCCTGCGGTAGTAATAGGATCAGGAAAACACCACCAACCTTCTACAGGTAGCTTTAGGTGAACACTGTACAAAGCTCGCACTACAGTAACTTGTAGCTTATTTAGCTGCCTGCGGTAGTAATAGAATCAGGAAAACACCACCAACCTTCTACAGGTAGCTTTAGGTGAACACTGTGCAGAGCTCGCACTACACTAACTTATAGCTTATTTAGCTGCCTGCGGTAGTGATAGGATCAGGAAAACACCACCAACCTTCTACAGGTAGCTTTAGGTGAACACTGTGCAGAGCTCGCACTACACTAACTTGTAGCTTATTTAGCTGCCTGCGGTAGTGATAGGATCAGGAAAACACCACCAACCTTCTACAGGTAGCTTTAGGTGAACACTGTGCAGAGCTCGCACTACACTAACTTATAGCTTATTTAGCTGCCTGCGGTAGTGATAGGATCAGGAAAACACCACCAACCTTCTACAGGTAGCTTTAGCTGAACACTGTGCAGAGCTCGCAAAAAAATAACTTGTAGGTTTAGCTGAACACTGTGAGGAGGACACACTGCACTAACTTGTAGCTTTAGCTGAACACTGTGCAGAGGTCGCACTACACTAACTTGTATTTTTAGCTGAACACTGTGAGGAGGACACACTACACTAACTTGTAGCTTTAGCTGAACACTGTGCAGAGGTCACACTACACTAACTTGTAGTTTTCGCTGAACACTGTGAGGAGGACACGCTACACCAACTTGTAGCTTTAGCTGAACACTGTGAGGAGGATGCACTACCCTAACTTGTAGCTTTAGCTGAACACTGTGCAGAGGTCACACTAAACTAACTTGTAGCTTTAGCTGAACACTGTGAGGAGGACGCACTACACTAACTTGTAGCTTTAGCTGAACACTGTGCAGAGGTCTCACTACACTAACTTGTAGTTTTAGCTGAACACTGTGAGGAGGAAGCACTACACTAACTTGTAGCTTTAGCTGAACACTGTGTAGAGGTCGCACTACACTAACTTGTAATTTTCGCTGAACACTGTGAAGAGGACCCACTACACCAACTTGTAGCTTTAGCTGAACACTGTGAGGGGGACGCATTACCCTAACTTGTAGCTTTAGCTGAACACTGTGCAGAGGTCACACTAAACTAACTTGTAGCTTTAGCTGAACACTGTGAGGAGGACGCACTACACTAACTTGTAGCTTTAGCTGAACACTGTGCAGAGGTCTCACTACACTAACTTGTAGTTTTAGCTGAACACTGTGAGGAGGACGCACTACACTATCTTGTAGCTTTAGTTGAACACTGTGCAGAGGTCGCACTAAACACTAACTTGTAGTTTTAGCTGAACACTGTGAGGAGGACGCACTACCCTAACTTGTAGCTTTAGCTGAACACTGTGCAGAGGTCACACTAAACTAACTTGTAGCTTTAGCTGAACACTGTGAGGAGGACGCACTACCCTTACTTGTAGCTTTAGCTGAACACTGTGCACTACACTAACTTGTAGTTTTAGCTGAACACTGTGCAGAGGTCACTCTAAACTAACTTGTAGCTTTAACTGAACACTGTGAGGAGGACGCACTACACTAACTGTAAATAGTCTAGCTGCCTGACTGTGGTACTAATAGGATCAAAAGAACACCAGCTATTTTCTTCAGGTAGCTGTAAATACTGTAACAAGACAAGCCTGCCTGTCAGTAAGAAGATAACAGGAACGGATTTAGCTAAACTGAATACAGTGTATATACATATATGCAACACCTGGGATGCATATATATACACAATACACTGTAAGTGCAGCTAACTCACTGACTGTCCTGCCTAATCTAGCTAACTCAAATGAAATGACACTGTCTCTCTCTCTCTCTCTAAGCACGCCGGAACACACTACACAGGGCCGCCGTGCAGGCGGCCTTATATAGTGTGGGGCGTGTTCTAAACCCCCTGAGCCATAATTGGCCAAACCCACCCTGGCTTTGGCCAATTACAGCTCTCTTTACCGACGGCGCTGTGATTGGCCAAGCATGTGGGTCATAGTGCATGCTTGGCCAATCATCAGCCAGCAATGCACTGCGATGCCGCAGTGAATTATGGGCCGTGACGTGCCACACAAATTTGGCACAAACCGCCCATAACCGCCCAATTCGACGAACGATCAAACAGTCGATGTTCGTTGTTTTTTGTTTTACTCCAGAATATTTTTGTGCGTGTTTGTGTGTCAAGTTACCACAACACCATTATTATGTTGTATTATTTAATCTCAATGAGATTGTTTGGTGTTGGTGTCTCTTGTTATTTTACATTGTATTTTTGAAATGTACCTGCCTCCTCACAAACAAACTGTCCTTTTTGAAGGAAAACACACATAGACGAGTATAATTGAAACAAAAATTCCTTTATTAAGGGCTCAGAACCAAACAAAGAGGGAGGCAACGCTGGAGAAACAGCAGAAATTGGTGAAGCCTTGGACCCCCAGGGCAGACCAATTATTTTACTGCAAAATTGGTAGCCTGTGGAGTCCATATCTAAGGGAGTGCTCTCTGGTCCAGAAGTCCCAGAGATCCGGAAAGCAGCAGATGACATGTATGTCCCCAGGCTGTGGTACTACAAGAGGCTGGATATTTTGCCAAACCAGACTGAACCCAGGGTCATCACTCTCTGGTCTTCCTTCCATGCTTCCTTCCTGGCTGTGGCTCTGGTGTTGGAGATGTGGCAGGAGGAGGAGTAGGACCTGGAGGAGGAGGAGGACCTGAAGGAGGAGGAGGACCATGGGTGAGGTGACAAATGTGGGTTGCACATGTGAGTTGGCCCCTCAACCCCTTATTTAGAGCTTCCAAAATTAAGAACTCACACAGGAGTCATTGGCCCTCCTCCATCTGCATCATTTTGCAGGCAGTTATGCCAGCAAAGTCCTCCTCCACACTGTGGGGTGTTTTGAGGGCCTCAGTAGCCTTCCAAAAGAGGCCTATGGCAGCCTCCTCCAGGTTACTCCTCTTCCTGCCACTTTGTCTTTGAAGGTGTAGGGGAGGGACCTGGATATCAGGCAGCCTGCTTGGCCTGGCCACCTCCTGGCTGAGACCCTGTGTATGAAAAAGGGACATGGTTTTAGTTTTTGCATCATCAATCACAATCCTAAATTAGTACTCCTAACTAACATCTATTTAACATCATTGATTGGACAACCAGCAATATTTAGAAGAATGCTATACCTGGCTCAATCTGGGCTCCTCCACATGTTGCTGCCTGGAAGGCCCAGGTTGGGCGTCAGAAGCCTCAGCTGGGGGGGAAGGAAGCATGGAAGGAAGAGTGGAGAGTGCTGGCCTGGGTTCAGTCTGACCTGCCAGAAAATGCAGTCTGTCATAGTACCACAGCCTGGGGAGATAAATGTCATCTGCAGCTCCGGATCTCTGGGAATCCTGGATCTTCTTGCACTCCCTTAGATAAGTGCTCCTCATGCCACCAATTAGGATCTTCAAATAGGTGATGTCTGCCGTGGGGATCACAGACTTCACAAATTGCAGCAAATTATCCAGTGCTGCCTTCCTCATTGTTTGGTTCTTATATTCAGGGTGGTTTATCTGCCACAGACAGGGCAGCTCCCTGAACATATCAATGAAGATTGGCATAAAGTCCTGATCCTTCAAGATATCCATTTTCACTACAAGACACAACACAAGACAAACCCTAATGTCAGCCTAAAGTCTTCTAAACTTGTGCAAATAAGGCCTCAATCTAGAAGCAATATAGGCCCAATGTTAAATCTTACCTTCGCTATCACGATCGGTGCCTCTGTTACTCCTTCCTCCGCTCACAGATCGTACGTACTACGCACGTGTGTTACGCTTTATAGGCACTGCGCATGCGTGAAACTCCGCCCGCCCCTGACGTTCTTTCTAGTCTATTCCCCGCCCCTTCTCGTTCGGCGCAGTGGGGGAAGAGCACATGGCAGAGACACAGCAGGTGTCAGATAATTACATCAACGAGGAGGAGGAGGAGGAAAGCCCGGAGCTTGAAGTGTCCCGATCCAGAAGGAGACGATTTAAGGCATCGAATATGTCCTTTGGGGAGATGTTGGAGATGGTGGACATCCTGAAGAAGGCCGACTATGACGGGAAGTATGGACCTTACCCCAACCCCAATGTCAGAAAGGCCAAGATCATGGCGAAAGTGGTCAAAAGTCTGCACCGGAATTTCGGGGTATGACGATCGAAAGATCAGCTCAGGAAGCGGTGATCAGACCTCATATTAAGGGAGCATGAGCAGTACAGAAGGATCAGGAGAGTGCTGCAAAAAAGTAAGTAGTTGTCCTGTGTTCCTATTCTTTATGTTTATTACGTTTGTGCTGATCCATGTGCTTTTCTTAACTGTTGTCCAGTTTAAAATGGCAACTTTCATGTTCATGGGCACATTATTCGTTCATCTGAAACATTGTTCCTTCGGCCTAGAACACATCATTGTTTTGGCCATATGCATTTTAAAACATTTTTTATGGCCTACTTGTCTGAAAATAATTTGGTTGTGTAGATGGGTTTGTAACTAGAATGAAATGCAAACTAGATTCTGTGTAAGGAGAGGACACTCAGCAGCAGTTTTCACATCTGGACTCTGGAGCACCAGTGTGGGACACAAGAACACCCTTTTTATTAGGGGCCCCACACAGGTGCTCCTGTGTATACTATAGGGGTGACTCCATCTGTGAAGCTTGTACTAAACAGGTAAGTATTCAAGTTTGACAAAGGACAATAAAATTTCAACATCTTGGAACTCTGCCAAAACAGACAATTGTACCCCACTTCCAAGCAATGTTTCATATTTAGAGTTCTGCCATCAAATATCTGTGTGCTAAGTATACCTATTTGTTTTTACATAGGGGATAAAAGACTCGGAGGACACCCCTCATTCGAGGAGACCACAGACCCCCCACCTCTGGAAGAAGGGGAGATCCCACAAAGACAGGAGGAGGAGGAAGGAGATGTGGTGGAAATAGTCACCACAACAGGTGAGTGTCTGTGACCACAGGCTCAGGAAAGAGAGGGATGCCGGCATATTTATAATACATGGTGTGTTTTTGTTTCTATCTTTTTAGGTGATAGTGATGTTGTGGATCCAGGGCATTTCACCTCTGAAAGTGCACAGATCCTGATCGGGGAGATCATGGGGTGTAATAGGGACTTGGAAAACATCCAGAAAAACATCAATGATGTTCCAAAAAAAATGACGAACATCATTGATGTTTTAGGGAGAGTTTAAAACAAATCCAAATCCCTTTGTTTTTTTGTGAGCTAAAAATTTATACCATTTTTTGACATAATTGCGAAAAGCCAAATTTTGAAGATGCAGTGTGTCAACATGTGCTATCTGCCATCACGGGAGATCAATGTAGGCGTTTTGGGGGTGCAACCCCTTCCTCAATAATAAAGTAGCTGTGAGGAAGGGGTTGCACCCACAAAACACGTCCCTTGATCCCCTGTGATGGCAGCTAGCACATGTTGACATTCGGCAATTTGTGTGCATCTTCAAAATTTGGCTTTTCCTGGGGTGACTTCACCCCATCTGAAGCAATATCAAACACAGTTTGTAAATACTGATATTGCCTTCAAGTTCTACCAAATGTGAACTTTGTAAGTTCAAGATTTGTGTCTTTCTTGTTGGTTTTAAACATGCCTGTTTTATCTTAAATGGACATTTCTACTTTTTCTAATGTGACCCCAAAAATTGTTATACAACAAACATGTTGGTTTGTTTTAAAAACCTTTTACAAATGCACATGTGATTGTGCTGGGATTAAAAAGATTTTTAATCAAGAATGTGTGGATTATTGTTTCAACTCCAAAACTTTTGTTGTGCTCTAATTGGTGTTTTCAGTGACAATGTGGGTTATTTCCTAAGGTAAAATCCACTTTGCACTACAAGTGCAGTTTCAACTGCACTTGTAGTGCAAAGTGTCTTTGCCTTTAGTAAATAACACCCAACAATGCTTTGTAATGTTACACAATCACGCCATTTTCAGGACTCACCACATTTCTGTCAGGGTCAGCTAAAAGAAACACAAGAAGTAAATGTCACCAAAGATTTTAGTAGTTATTTTTTAATTATTTGAAAAAGGTTTCAGACATTTTCTGGCATACTGATGGCCCCCCTACCCGCAAAGTATTGAAGGTATCTTAGATGGACATCACGGGCACTCAGGGGGGGGCAAGCCGGGACGGTCACTTTCAAGCACCGTCAGGGTTGTTTCATTTATATTTCTGGCCTTAGGCCCAACTGAGCCAGCATAGTTGGCAGAATGTTGCCGTAAAAAGTTGTGTAGAACACAGCACGCCAGGATAATATGATTCAGTTTGTACTCCGCCATGTGTATGGGTGTAAAAAATAGGCAGAACTGGCTGGCCATGATTCCAAACGTGTTCTCCACCACTCTTCTGGCTCTGGCCAGCCGGTAATTAAAAACCCTCTGGTCCGGGGTGAGGGTCCTCATCGGGGATGGCCGCATAAGATGGTCCCCCAGCGCAAACGCTTCATAAGCAACGAAGATGAATGGGAGTCCTTCCACATTGTCTTCTGGAGGTGGCAAGTCCAAGCTGCCATTCTGGAGATGCCTGTAGAACTCCGTCTGGGCGATGACTCCACCATCGGACATCCGGCCATTCTTCTCCACGTCCACATACAGGAACTCGTAAGTAGCCGACACCACCGCCAACATCACAATACTATTGAACCCCTTATAGTTAAAATAGTATGACCCCGAGTATGACCCCGAGTTGGGTGGTGGGACGACGTGGACATGTTTCCCATGAATTGCCCCTCCACAGTTAGGAAAGTCCCACCGCTGGGAAAAGTGGGAGGCCACAGTCTGCCATTCCTGTGGCGTGGAAGGAAACTGTGGAGTCAAACAACAAAAAAAACTTAGTCATTTTGCACATAAACAGGGAAAGCAGATTAGACACAAACATTCTTGGCCAACATCAAGATAACATTTATTTGAGGGAGTTTTTAAAGACCAAAGTATAAGGTTGTCACGTACCTGGTAGGTTTTGAGCCTGAAGTGCAGAGAAAGACCTCCCTTACAGCTCCCACTCCCGTTCCCCTGGAATGGAGACAGAGGGCCGGGAGTGAAGAGTGGTATGGGTGCCTGGCAGGATCAACAGTCACCGGAAGTTCAGGAGTGATGGCACCCTCTGGAACCTGAAGCTGAAGAGAAGACTGGAGACTGGAGACTGGAATGCAGAGAGGACCAGGAACCCCAGCAGGTAAGTAAGCCGGACTGAAGAGCTGCACTGGAACCAGGAACAAAGCAGCAGGTAGTAGTCTGGAACGCTGGCTGGAACCAGGAACAAAGCAGCAGGGAGTAGCCTGGAATGTTGAACTGGAACCAGGAACAAGCAGCAGGTAGTAGACTGGAACGCTGGGCTGGAACCAGGAACAAGCAGCAGGTAGTAGACTGGAACGCTGGACTGGAACCAGGAACAAGCAGCAGGTAGTAGCCTGGAACGCTGAACTGGAACCAGGAACAAGCAGCAGGTAGTAGACCGGAACGCTGGGCTGGAACCAGGAACAAAGCAGCAGGTAGTAGCCTGGAATGCTGAACTGGAACCAGGAACAAGCAGCAGGTAGTAGTCTGGAACGCTGGGCTGGAACCAGGAACAAGCAGCAGGTAACAGACTGGATACTGGTATTGGACAGAGGAATGGTCAACAAGCTGGTGGTCGGTATCGGTCGGGCAGCAGAGGTACCAGGGATAACACAGAGGGATCGTCAGGCAAGCCGAGAGGGTCTGGTGCAGGCGGATAGCAGGATGGTCAAACAGGAAGCCGGGTCAGATAACAGAGTACACAGGTCAGATCAGGTTAAGGCACACGGAACGCTGTAGAGCAGACAGCGGTGATTGAGTGTGACAGACCGGTTTAAATAGCCCGCCTGGCACCAGCGGGAGTGCGCGCACGTGTGCCCGTGCGTGACAGCACCCGTAAACGCGCGCGCATGCGCAGTGGAACCCGTGGCCGTGTTCCCGTACGTCTGGATCGCCGGTTACTGGCAGGATCTTCATGACATTGCCCCCCCCCCAAGGGGCAGCCTCCGGATGCCCCTTTGAAGAAATTTCTCTGGATGGGACCTTTTAAAAGATTGCAACAGATCTTCAGCATGAATATTATCCTCAGGTTCCCAAGAATTTTTTTCTGGGCCAAACCCCCTCCATTTTATCAGAAATTGATTTTGGTTACCTCTTTTCCTATGGTCCATGATAGCCTCCACCTCGAATTCCTCCTCCCCATCTACCAAAATTGGATCAGGAGGATCCGTACTTCGGCCTGGAAATGGGTTGGAAATAGAGGGTCTGAGCAGGGACACATGAAATACTGGATGCACTCTTAGTGAATCCGGGAGTTCAAGTTCGTATGCAACCTCATTAATTCTCCGCTTGACAGGAAAAGGGCCAAGAAACTTGGGGCCCAATTTTTTTGAAGGGCAAGCCATCCTGAGATTTACTGTAGATAACCATACCTGGTCCCCGGGTGTAAGTAACAGCTCACCTCGCCTTTTCTTATCGAAGGTTGCTTTATTATATTCCTGGGTCCTGGTCATGGTTTCCTGTAAAACTTGGTTGTTGGAAGTAAAGAAGTCCAACTTCTCCTGGACTGCAGGTACTGTACATTCTGGAAGAGAATTAGGCAAAAATGAAGGGTGGAAACCATAATTCGCAAAAAATGGAGTTTGTTTGATAGCAGAATGAATAGAATTGTTGTAGGCGAATTCGGCCAATGGGAGAACAGAAATCCAATCATCTTGGGCAAAAGAAGAAAAACAGCGTAAATATTGTTCAAGAGTCTGGTTTGTTCTCTCTGTTTGCCCATTAGTCTGGGGATGATAAGCAGATGAAAATGAGAGTTCAATGTTCAATGTTTTACACAGAGACCTCCAGCATCGAGAGGTAAACTGTAACCCCCGATCTGGGACAATATTAACTGGTACCCCATGGAGCCTGATGACTTCTTTAATGAATGCCTGTGCCGTTTCTGTAGCTGAAGGAGGGCCCTTCATTGGGACAAAGTGGGCCATCTTCGACAACCGGTCCACTATGACAAAAATTGAGGTGAAGCCCCCAGCCGGAGGTAATTCGACAATAAAATCTATAGAGAGCATTTTCCAAGGCCTATCTGGGACAGGCAAGGGTTTTAGTAATCCCCATGCCTTGGTACTGTGCCCCTTGTTCCTGATACAGGTGGTATAGGACTCAACAAATTTCCTACAATCTTTGCGTAACTGAGGCCACCAGAAGGTACGCTGTACCAGATCAGTGGTCTTAGCTACGCCAAAATGCCCAGCCAATGCATGATCATGACAGAGTTCAAGTACTGAAACTCGTAATGTTTCAGGTATAAAAATCCTGTTCTCATGCCACAGTAACCCATCCTTAACTTGGAGTTCTGCCCTAATGGAAGATCCCAATCCCGCGGAAGCCTGCTTAATCTGGGAAAGCAGGTTTCCCTGAAGTAAAAGAAAATTCCCCGGGGACAGAATGGTGTCTGGAGGGGAAATCTCTTGGGACTTGTGAAACATCCTGGATAGGGCATCAGGTTTGGTATTTTTGGAGCCAGGGCGATAGGTGACATGAAAGGAGAACCTGGAGAAAAAGAGAGCCCACCTGGCCTGACGTGGCTTCAACCTTTTTGCAGATCTCAAATACTCCAGGTTCTTATGATCTGTAAAAATTAAGACTGGATGAGCGGCACCCTCCAGCAGATAGCGCCACTCCTCCAATGCTGACTTGATTGCCAACAACTCTCTGTCACCTACATCATAATTTCTCTCTGCCGTGGACAATTTGCGAGAGAAGAAGGCCACCGGATATAACAGGGCCTTAGTTCCCTGTCTTTGGGACAGTACTGCCCCTACTGCAATTTCAGATGTGTCCACCTCTAGTACGAATGGCAGAGAGGAATCTGGATGCTTTAGTATGGAGGCGGAGGTAAAAAGGCCCTTGAGAGTCTCAAAAGCCTTTTGGGCCTCAGCAGACCAATGGAAGCGTGTACCTTGTTTAGTTAGTTGTGTGATGGGTGTGATGATGGCTGAAAACCCCTTAATACATTTACGGTAGAAATTAGCGAATCCAACGAATTGCTGGATTCCTTTTTTGTCTGTTGGGACTGGCCAATCTAAAACTGCCACGACGTTCTGAGGGTCCATCTTAATGCCTCTACTGGAAATGATTAACCCCAAAAATTGAATACTTTCCTGTTCAAATTCACACTTCCCAGCCTTTCCATATAGACCGTGTTGTCGAAGCCAGCCCAACACACTTCTGACGTGCCTGCGGTGGGATTCAAGGGAACAAGAAAAAATTAATATGTCGTCTAAATAGACGATAACAAACAGATCTAGAAAGTCTCGTAACACATCATTGATGAAGTACTGAAAAGTAGCAGGGGCATTGCACAGACCGAAAGGCATCACTAGGTACTCAAAATGTCCATAGCGGGTACGGAAGGCGGTCTTCCATTCGTCCCCATCCCTAATACGAACTAAATTGTAGGAGCCGCGGAGGTCAAGCTTGGTGAATATGGTGGCTGTCCCAAGTCTTTGGAACAACTCTGGTACCAGAGGGAGAGGGTAACGGTTCTTCACAGTGATTTTATTTAGTTTGCGGTAATCCACACAAGGTCTGAGGGTCTTATCTTTTTTCTGTACATAGAAGATGCCTGCACCTGCGGGAGACGTGGATGGACGAATGAAGCCTTTCTTAAGGTTCTCATCGATATATTCCTTTAAAGCCCCTTGTTCTACTTCAGTTAAAGGAAAGATTCTTCCAAAAGGAATCTCCGCACCGGGAAGTAATTCAATAGGACAGTCATAGGCCCGGTGAGGGGGTAAAAGTTCTGCCCTCTGCTTGCTGAATACATCCAAGAAATCATGATAGGTAGAAGGGATGGAGAGGTGTAGACTATGATCTGTATCTAGGCAGAGCAAGGTAGGGTTCTCCTGAGCATTCTGAGTTTTGCAAAACTGTTGGCAATATGAAGAAGGAAAGGTAACTTCACCTGTGATCCAATTAATGTCCGGATTGTGAGCCTGTAACCATGGCATGCCGAGGATTATGGGAAACAGGGGTGAGGCGATGATATCCAGGCGTAGCAGTTCTTGAAGGGAATTGGAAATGGAGACAGGTATTGGAATAGTCTCTTGGGTAACAGGTCCAGATTTAATGGTGGTTCCATCAGCTAGATCAGTGGTTCTCAACTCCGGTCCTCAGGACCCATTAACAGGCCAGAATTTAAGTATTACCTTGGGGAGATGCAGACTAGAATACTGCAATCACTGAGCAGCAAATGATATCACCTGTGATGTATTTAAATTATCTTGCAAACCTGGCCTGTTAGTGGGTCCCAAGGACAGGAGTTGAGAATCACTGAGCTAGATGGATGGAAAGTCCATGGGCCTTAGGCAACAAAGGTATCTGGTGTTGGGTAGCAAAAAGAGAATCCATGAAACAGCTGCAAGCTCCAGAATCAATAATGGCGGTTATTTGCAGAGTCTCTCCTGGAAGCTGTAACAGGATAGAGAGAGCAAGGTGAGTAGTATTCTTAGCCAGAGGTGTAACATAGTCAGTGGACAGGGATAGGCACTTACGGAGTTTGAGGGGACAGTTACTGACATAGTGCCCAGGTTCCCCGCAATACAGGCACAAATTATTCACTCAACGACGTTGTCGTTCCTCCTGGGTAAGAGAAGGCCGCAGGACTCCTAATTGCATTGGCTCAGGTAGGTTAAACGTGGAGGTAGGTGGTGTTGGTGACGTACGATGAGGAACTTTAGGGGTAATCCAAGTTGGGCGAGTAGATCCCATAGCTCTCTCAGTCCTACGCTCTCTTAGGCGACGATCGATCTGGATGGCTAGATCGATCAAGGCATTTAAAGTCTGTAGTGCACCCACCCTGGCCAATTCATCCTTCAGAGAGTCAGAGAGTCCCATCCGAAACTGATAGCGGAGGGCCGCATCATTCCAATTTGTATCCGCACTCCACTTCCTGAATTCAGCCACATAGTCCTCTGCTGCCCTGCGACACTGTTGAAGGGTGTGCAGAGCCGCCTCTGCAGTCACGGACAGCTGGGGGTCATCGTACAGCTGACCCAATGCTTCAAAGAAGGTGGAGAGATTGGTCAGGGATATGTCCTTTTGCTCCAAGAGCCGATGGGCCCAGGTTTGGGGGTCACCAGAAAGCAGAGAAATTACGTAGCCCACCTTGGTAGCCTCCAGGGAAAAAGTACGTGGCTGAAGAGCAAAGAACAATTCATAGGAGTTGCGGAAGGCCCTGAATTTATGGCGATTCCCGGAGAAACGTTCAGGCGTCGGAACCTTGGGTTCTGGAGGGAGCATCACCACTGTTGGGGAAGGCCCGACTGAAGGAGCAGGAGCAGAAGGAACTCCCTGGACCCCAATGGGATTCGACAAAGTTAGCACTTGTTCCTCCAGCCTGGTGTATCCTTGCTGCACATTCTTGACTGCTTCAGTTAATCCTGCCAGGTGCGCACAAAGTTCCTCCATGGGAGACGTTCCCTGCTCAGGTTCAGACATGGCTGTCTGCTACTGTCACGTACCTGGTAGGTTTTGAGCCTGAAGTGCAGAGAAAGACCTCCCTTACAGCTCCCACTCCCGTTCCCCTGGAATGGAGACAGAGGGCCGGGAGTGAAGAGTGGTATGGGTGCCTGGCAGGATCAACAGTCACCGGAAGTTCAGGAGTGGTGGCACCCTCTGGAACCTGAAGCTGAAGAGAAGACTGGAGACTGGAATGCAGAGAGGACCAGGAACCCCAACAGGTAAGTAAGCCAGACTGAAGAGCTGGACTGGAACCAGAAACAAAGCAGCAGGTAGTAGTCTGGAACGCTGGCTGGAATCAGGAACAAAGCAGCAGGTAGTAGCCTGGAACGCCAGGCTGGAACCAGGAACAAGCAGCAGGTAGTAGACTGAAATGCTGGGCTGGAACCAGGAACAAGCAGCAGGTAGTAGACTGGAACGCTGGGCTGGAACCAGGAACAAGCAGCAGGTAGTAGACCGGAACGCTGGGCTGGAATCAGGAACAAAGCAGCAGGTAGTAGCCTGGAACGCTGAACTGGAACCAGGAACAAGCAGCAGGTAGTAGTCTGGAACGCTGGGCTGGAACCAGGAACAAAGCAGCAGGTAGTAGCCTGGAACGCTGAACTGGAACCAGGAACAAGCAGCAGGTAGTAGACTGGAATGCTGGGCTGGAACCAGGAACAAGCAGCAGGTAGTAGACCGGAACACTGGGCTGGAACCAGGAACAAAGCAGCAGGTAGTAGCCTGGAACGCTGAACTGGAACCAGGAACAAGCAGCAGGCAGTAGTCTGGAACGCTGGGCTGGAACCAGGAACAAGCAGCAGGTAACAGACTGGATACTGGTATTGGACAGAGGAATGGTCAACAAGCCGCTGGTCGGTATCGGTCGGGCAGCAGAGGTACCAGGGATAACACAGAGGGATCATCAGGCAAGCCGAGAGGGTCTGGTGCAGGCGGATAGCAGGATGGTCAAACAGGAAGCCGGGTCAGATAACAGTTGAGAAGGGAAAAGGGGGAAGTGGGACTTTAAATGAGGCACCAAATGGTGCCTCCATCCCTGTATGCGAACATAAAAAAAGAGTTAAATGAGGTCATGGAAACCATGTAGGTACCAGGGGTAGCAGTGCAATTTATTAATCAAGTGACATGCATAAAGCAATTCAAGAAAGACCCACATAATGTGGAGAAAGACATTATAATAAATATCATTCCAAAATCACAGCACATGTATTTGTGCATATGCGATCAGCATCAAGGGTACAATCCGCTCGGCGCCACATAGTGGTCTAATAAAGAAATTTAGTGCATGTACAAAGATTACATAATATGTACAAAAAACAATACCACAGCACAACGAAATAAATAAATAAATAATATAATATATGAAAAACATGATAGTTGTCCTTGAGATGTTGTAATGTCAACATATGTTGGTGTCCCAGAAGCCCGACGCGTTTCGTGTAGAATACACTCATCAGGGGCCAGATGGTCAGGGATTTCTAAAATGTAATACAACATAAGGTGAGTCTAACAAGATAGCTCATATAGGCAGTGAGGGAGGGGTGGGTCACCCTAAAACACTTACATGTAAATGGTACAATGGGACATGGCAGGTGCTGGGCCAAGACCAACAGGCATCTCTCCCGGGAGCTGAAGTGCAGCGGAATGCGCGCTGGCGAGCCGGGTACACAGGGTCCCCCCCAGAGAACAGCGCGGGAGCCACAGAGCCGAGATGGATAGAGTATCGACAAAGGGTGCCAATCTGAGATGCCTGGGAGAGAGTTAAATTGAAGCAATGTGTCAATTTTGAAGTTGATAAAAAGAACCAATGATATCTCTCTAATGAGCATGGTGAAAACAGGGAAGTCTGTGCCTGAAAAAACTGCATATTTAAAATTAGAGCATCAAAAGTATCCACATCCAACATAGTGGAATGTGGTATAAACACAATTAAAAGGAGATTCAAAGCAGGCAGCAGAGGTAACACCGATTGCAACCAGCCAGAAGGTGGATGAAATGACCATGTATAAGCTTACATGCATCCCAGGCAGGAGAGAGGGCACTGTGGATAGTGAGTGATGATGAACCATCCCGGGACAGAGGCGCCCACGCCGTGTCGGGGGAGGCAAGATATACCCGACAGAAACCACGTGCACGCTGTCCGCGTACACCAGCGTCACCCGAGCAGGGCAGAGAAAGGGGGGCGGGGCTCTGACTCTGACGGCAGCCTCCGTCAGTCAGCAGCATCCACACTCCCCATCTGACTGGCTACATGGAGGAACTCATGCACCGCGTCGTGACGCCCATATTGGCGTCCGACGCGGGGCAAGGGGGGGTTTGATGCCGATGCGCTGTGGGCGCCCGCCCTACCCCCCTTAAAGCGGCAAAGTGCGCTCCCTCCCGCATACACCCGGAGCGGGGGGGGGGGGGCAGGGGGGACACACAGAGCGCATCGCAGCTCCCGAGTGTGAGATACAGAGCCAGTCCTGGGTACAACACTGTCACGTCTCATCCCTAAGGGGGATGACAAGTCAATCAGCTGTGCTGCCTGATCTCATGGACACCAAAAAGGGTGTCCAGGATCAGCTTTTTTAGAACCTGAATATGGAAAATAACCATACAGGTACATGGATACCTAATGTGTGGGTGGCAGGGGAACACTGCCAAAACCTCTCCAAGGACCTCCATCCCTATGTAGAATCAATTGAGAAGGGAAAAGGGGGAAGTGGGACTTTAAATGAGGCACCAAATGGTGCCTCCATCCCTGTATGCGAACATAAAAAAAGAGTTGGGACTTTAAATGAGGTCATGGAAACCATGTAGGTACCAGGGGTAGCAGTGCAATTTATTAATCAAGTGACATGCATAAAGCAATTCAAGAAAGACCCACATAATGTGGAGAAAGACATTATAATAAATATCATTCCAAAATCACAGCACATGTATTTGTGCATATGCGATCAGCATCAAGGGTACAATCCGCTCGGCGCCACATAGTGGTCTAATAAAGAAATTTAGTGCATGTACAAAGATTACATAATATGTACAAAAAACAATACCACAGCACAACGAAATAAATAAATAAATAATATAATATATGAAAAACATGATAGTTGTCCTTGAGATGTTGTAATGTCAACATATGTTGGTGTCCCAGAAGCCCGACGCGTTTCGTGTAGAATACACTCATCAGGGGCCAGATGGTCAGGGATTTCTAAAATGTAATACAACATAAGGTGAGTCTAACAAGATAGCTCATATAGGCAATGAGGGAGGGGTGGGTCACCCTAAAACACTTACATGTAAATGGTACAATGGGACATGGCAGGTGCTGGGCCAAGACCAACAGGCATCTCTCCCGGGAGCTGAGGTGCAGCGGAATGCGCGCTGGCGAGCCGGGTACACAGGGTCCCCCCCAGAGAACAGCGCGGGAGCCACAGAGCCGAGATGGATAGAGTATCGACAAAGGGTGCCAATCTGAGATGCCTGGGAGAGAGTTAACAGAGTACACAAGTCAGATCAGGTTAAGGCACACGGAACGCTGTAGAGCAGACAGCGGGAATTGAGTGTGACAGACCGGTTTAAATAGCCCGCCTGGCACCAGCTGGAGTTTATGCGCGCGTGCCCGTGCGTGACAGCACCCGTGAACGCGCGCACATGCGCCGTGGAACCCGTGGCCATGTTCCCGTACGTCTGGATCGCCAGTTACTGGCAGGATCTTCATGACAATGGTACACCTATCAGATCCCCCCCCTCTCATGGGCCATTTCTAACATTCTGGGGGGGGAGCTCTTGGACAGGTAACCCTCAACACTTCATTGAGAGATGAATGCCTAAATAATGTGTATTACTTTGGCCAGCATAATAGGATACAAAGTCAGCAGATAGATGATTGAGGATAGATAGAGAATTAGTATCAGCTGGCTTAGCAGCTGGGGGGAGGGAGGGTTCCAAATGATTTGGGGACCCCCAAAAAAAGCCACTGGCACTCTGCCTGAATTTAAAGCACTAATCACATTTAAAAACATTTTAGGGGGTGTTTGGGGTAAAGCACTACTATGGAGCTGATAAAATACATTGTTAAGTGACTACATGGGGTGAATATAGGGCCAGGAGACCATGCTGGGGAGGTAACTGAAGGCAAATATTTATGAAGGACAAAAAAAAAATTACAGAAAAATCAAGCATGCATGAGGACAAAGGGGACATTCACAGCATATTACAATCATGGTAATTAGGGAATGAGGAAAGAAATACAATATATTATCAAACATTAAATACAATAAAATGTGATGTTAAAGGATAAAAATCTTACCTTAATATACTCCTTCTGCAGGACCTGGATGATGGCAGAACAGGTCTCTGGGATAATGATCTCCAGAGCCTGGGGGGAGAAGCCTGTCGAAAACTTCCAGTCCTGCAGACTTCTCCCCGTCGCCAAGTACCGCAGGGTAGCGACCAGCCTCTGCTCCGGAGTGATGGCTTGCCTCATGCAGGTATCCTGCCTGCTAATATAAGGGATCAGCAAAGCCAACAAACGGTGAAATACGGGGTCCGTCACCCAGGAAAGTTCCTGAAATCATCAGGATTATTCTCACGGATCTCACGGAGCAAAGGCATATGACAGAACTGGTCACGCTGGAGCAACCAATTCTTGGTCCATGAACTCCTCCCCACCCTGTTTATGGACTGGGCTTGTGTCAAAGTAAGGACCCCAACACCAAGCCCCTGCACAGCACGAACTCTAGGAGGAGTACGTATACGCAACATTTCTAGAAAACGGTCGGCTGCTCAGAACAAAGTAACAGAACGCACTGAAGAACAGCAAGGCCTGTGAAGAGCGACCTGTAAAACAGTAACGAACGAACAAGAACACGATGACAGAGTCAAGGGTATTTCGCTGCACGCACTGAAGACCAGATACAAACCGTACGGGGCATAAGACTAAAAAATTAGGTCTGACTACCAGGTAAGATGTGGACCTAGGAATGGAAGTGTTATCCCAACCAAAGCTCTACAAAGTCTCCAGGCTCCAGAATAGAACTTGTTGATTCTAAGAAAACAAAAAGTTTGTATTCCCCACATCAGTCATAAACCCCAGAGCCTTTCACCATGTATGTGAGAAACCTAGGTCACACATACACAAGGTTTACAATCCTCTCCACCAGTGACTTTCATACTCTCCCACGCTGCTTAGACCTGTGGGAAGGAGAACATTTTGCCAACATATAGTTCAGTGGTCATCAACCCTGTCCTCAGGGCCCACTAACAGGCCAGGTTTCATGTATTACCTTTGGGAGATGCAGACTAGAATACTGCATTTACTGAGCAGCAAATGATATCACCTGTGATGTATTTTAGTTATCTTGCAAACCTGGCCTGTTAGTGGGCCCTGAGGATAGGGTTGATGACCACTGATATAGTTGATGCCTGACTGTCCATCGACATTTCCTTCACAGTCCCTAGCCTGTGTTCTACTTAAAATTGAAAGTCTTTAAAAGCCAGAAACCATCTTGTGACCCTTGTATCGTTCACATTTTGAGCCATTCATTGTAGAGAAGAATGGTGTGTAATTAATCAGAACCATTTTTCCAAAAGTTAATACCTCACTGACTCCAGTGCCCACTTTATGCCAGACACCTTTTCCTCTTTGATTAGTTCTTCTCTGCAGGTGTTTCTTGCTGAGGTATGCGATTGAATGCTCTTACCTTTTAAATTCTTGGGACAAAACTGCTGCCAGACCAACATAAGAGGAATTGGAATCTTAACCAAAGTTGGGGGTAGTTAACACTGGTGTTTACACCTTATTACCTTCAGCTTTTGAAAAGCCCTCTCTACCTCTTCATTGCATTTCACCACAGTGCCTTCTTTGGTAAGAGCTATACTTGGAGCTGTTGAAGTAGCAAAGTTAGGCACAAACCTCTGGTACTATCCAGTAATCCCTAGCAAGGCTGTAGCCTGTTTTTTTACAATGGCTGGGGCAAACTTTCAATTGCTTCAGTCTCTCCATTAGAGGTTTTATGACCCTTTGCCCAATGCTGTAGCTCAAATACCTAGCTTTTTCCAGGTCTGTCATGCATTTTGTTGGGATTTACTGTTAACCCGATCCTACAAATAGAATCTCAAAATGCCTGGACCTACTGTAATTGCCAATCACAGCTGTTGTAAAAATTACAAAATTATCTAGATATGCTGAAATATACTGCAATTTTTGTTGGGCTAAGAATGCAGTCCATCATTCTTGGAATGAAGCCCCATGTAAGTAAAAAAGAAGGACTAGATACACGTATAGCAGTTTTTCCCTTGCCATGGCTTGTAAGCGAATCTGCCGATACCTTTTAGTAAGATTAAACTTAATAATGTACCTGCCGGAACCCAATCTTTTAATCAACTCATCTACTTGTCATGTCATAAACAATAAATGTGGATATTTTATTTAGTTTCCAGCAGCTGTTGCAGAACCCCAGAATGCCATCCGGTTTAGAGATGGGTACTATGAGGCTTGACCACTCACTGATTCCTCTATAACCCCAAGGGACAATTTTTTCTATTTCTCCTTTGAAATGTCTTTTTTCTGCATTTCAGGTACTTGATGAAAAAAATGTTATATATGTTAGCTTAGCCAGGTAATTCTAAAAACAGCTCTCAATTTTTCTGTAAGATTTCTCTGACCTCCTGAATTCAAGTATAAGACAGGGTTTCTGGCTTCCTAACATCTGCCATACCTTTTGCTAGTGATACTTTAATGCTGCCTTCTGCTAAGGGAGCCTCCCAATCCTTTCAGTGTTTTTTTAAGTTAACATGGTATATTTTGAGGAGTTTTCAGGTGGTATAACTGATTTTCTCTTCGATCTAACAAGAGCTCTTCCACTTTGCCAGAAATGTTTCTAAAGTGGGCACTGCCGCCATCTTATCCTGCATTTGTGGCAATTCCCTTACTGAAAACATTTAAGTGTTACTAAACCCACAACAGTAAAATCAGACTGTGTATGCAGTAAAGCATGTTTGTTATACTCCCTGTGGAACCTAAAGGGTTAATCCTCTGCATTGTGTAAAAAGGCTGTTTGATCTTGTATGCAGAGTTCCTCCACTCCCTACAATGTCCCCCTGGACAAGTCTGAATAAGACAGAGCCTTTGGAGTAAGGCTGCACATGCTCAGTTTGGTGTGTATTGCTAGAGAGATTTTTTTTTCTTAGGAGAGTGCATGTAATCAGTACAGGGCCAATCAGCACTGTCCAGAAATGTCTAGACAGAGGGTCAGGAGCCCTGCAGCCTCATAGGACAGCTCAGTGCAGTATGAAAACTCTGCCTACAAGCTTGACCAGGAACTGATAGAAATCACAAAGACTGCTATATACTGCTGATGAGAAAAGGTATTTATCAGTTTATATTTTCTAAAATGATTGCATTTTCATGTTCTGTGTACTGTGATCGACTAGATATAGTGAATGCAGTGTCCTGGGTTTACTAACACTTTAAGTATGATAAGAAGAAATCCTAGTAATTTACATTCTTATTTATCAAATACTTTTGCATACTTTTCAGGGTTCAGTTAAACAGCCCATCAGTTTGGGGGTAGTACAATGAGGTGAATACATTTTATCAACCAACACAGTTCTTTGGTTACTTTTGAAATGAAAGGGGTTCATTTGTCTGTCCAAAATTTCTTTAGAAATACTGGTATAGGTAAAAATATGTGGAAAAGTCCTTTGACTGCAACTTTAACGGATGGTTTTCTGAAAAGGATTGCTTCTGGATAAAGAGTAGCATAGTTATGGACTACCAATATGTGCTGGTGTCCTCTGGAAAACTCTGGAAGTGGTACAACCCATAGCAACCCTCAAAAAAGAGAAAGAGACCTCAATTAAGGGTATAGTGGACTTCAAAATATATGGTTTGGGTGCATTCATTTGACACACAGGGCAAGATTTACGTTATTCCCCAACTCCTTTCTAAATACTGGACCAGGAAAAAAAAAGTGCTCAAGCCTCTGTTTTGTATTTTTCTACCCCTATACGGGTAATCTTTGAGGCTTTTATAATGAAGTGATTAGTTTATTGTTTAGGAGTAATACCTACACACCTTGATATATTTATTCATTGAATCAAATTAAGTAGCGATGGTTATCCACAGTGTCTATCCTTCTCTATCTATATTTTGAGAATTTGTGAGCATTCAGCGCCATACCTTATCTATCATGGATTGTTTGATACTATCCACATCAGTGGGATCTTTGGGATGGGAGCTAATTTCTGGTGCCCTTATATAACCAAGGTAATGTTGGCTTGTTGTAACTACCGGTATTTGTGGTTATGTGGTCTCTATTTCATACCTCACAGACATGTTCCTTATTAGAAAATCCTTTTCTAAGTCTGAATTTATATTCCTGGGTTATATTTCAGAACTTTCAACCTAATTATCTTATTTTCTTAAGAATAGGCTCACGTTTTGTAACATAAGCTTTTCAGATCCTCCTATGTAGACCATTCCTCAATAGATTCTATGTGGAGTTATTTGTTTTTGAGCATACTTATTATTATCATATACTACCCTCTTTGGCTATGGTGCTGTTTATATTGTTGCTGAACAGGCACAACTCTATTTTTCTTTTTCTATGATACATTGTCTTCCCCTGTTTCTCTTTTTTCCTTTTTAGTGGTCCCTTGCTTGTGTGCCCCTAAAATCACCCCAGGGTACCCTTACACTGTGGATTTTGCTGTGGGTTTTGCAGCTGATTTTGTGGCTTTTATGTGGTTATTATTATTTGTTTTTTTTTATGTGATTTCCTTTATATGTTATAATTAGGAATACTGTAAAATATTGCTTTTTGTTATTGTAACAGAACCCATGCTACAGCTTGAGTGCTTCCATCAGTACATCGCTTCCTCCAGTCTGAACATTGAGATCAGATATTATAGCCGATCGTACAAGACTAGCTGACAATAGCTTGTATGAACATAAAATGTTTATTTGACAAACTCACACAAAATATATACCACAGGAGGACACCCCCCTCCTGATTATATTACCCTAACAATACAACTGTGACCAGAAACACAATAAGTAGTCATTTAAACCAAAAAAAAGAAAAAACCCAAACTGCGCTAAGGTATATAAAAAAATATTGCTCAAACAAATAGGTAAATCTGTGAAACAGCAGCAATTCTTCTGCATAACAGTGTACAGCAAAAAAGCTTTGCAGGGCATATTGAGTAGATCAGCTGTTCCCAGTGAAGTAAGGATGGTAATGCAATCTAGAAAGCTCCTCACCGAGGCTCTTATCATTTAAAATTCTCCTCATGCCATTCGGGGTTCATAGATGGATGTGCATAACAGGAAAAGAGATAGACGCTCCATAGTGTAAAATCTTCTATTTATTAATTGGTAAAAAAGTAATACACTTACATGGAAAGCAGAATGACAAGCCTAATGTCCGGTGTGCCGGCTGGTAGCACACGGACCAACCCCTCCTGCTGGAGCGATCAGTAGCAACACGAGGTGATGCCAGGTGGGCAGTGCGACGCGCTGACGTCACCTCGTGTTGCTACTGATCGCTCCAGCAGGACGGGTTGGTCCGTGTGCTACCGGCCGGCGCACTGGAGATTAGGCTTGTTATTCTGCTTTCCATGTAAGTGTATTACTTTTTTACCAATTAATAAATAGAAGATTTTACACTATGGAGCACCTCGGTGAGGAGCTTTCGAGATTGCATTACCATCCTTACTTCACTGGGAACAGCTGATCTACTCGATGTGCACTGCAAGCCTTTTTTTGCTGTACACAAGCTTCCCATGATCCTCTGTAGTGGGGGATCGTGGGCTTCTGGTAAGCAGTAACCCCTCATTCACTGGTGGTGGACTTCTTCACAAGTTTTTTTGCAAAGTGACACCATTTATGGTTGGACTTTTTAAAATCACGGGGGATAGTGCCATTCAGGCTCCTTTGGACACTAATTGTGGTATACTTCATAATATGTTTATGTTACTATGACTACTGGTGCGACATTCCCACTTGAATAGGTGGGGTGTTGAGTATTTGTTTTTTTTGTTTTTTCACATTTTGCATGTATTTATTATTCCTTATATTTACAACCGTTGTTTTACTTTCAATACTTTATTCACCAGGTATATGACCGTTCTTCGGATTGGTCAGTGTATGAGAACACTATTTATTGATTAGTGCGATTCTAATTTTTTCAAAAGTAATTTAAACCAGCCTAGGTGACTAGACTATTCTACAATAGTGAATACAAAAGACACATTGTTACAAGTATAAACACATCCCACAAGGGTTTGCTAGCAGAGACAAAAGGTGTTCCAATTAGCACAATTAACAATACAAACTGTGATCTCCCCCCTCCTCAGCCTAATAGGCAACAGCCTATAGCAGGAGACCTAAGTAGCAGATTGTCCGGCTCCTACATTGAAGGCCATGGAATCCACACCTAAGCAATGCTTTGATTAATCAGGAATTGTAGGTGGAATGGTAACGGTCTACAACAGGCTATGAGGCAAAGATCATACCATGCCTCATTTGAAGTAATGCAAACCACATTCTCAGTATCCATTAAGTAGCTGTTCATCATTTTCTTGGTCACCCTGTACCCCTAATAGACACAGGTTGACTTATACATAAGAGGGGCATGGGGGCTGAAGCAATGGTTTCCCAACCTCTCCAAGGGAAGCTGGGTTTCACAGGCCCCCCACCCAAAATGACTCCCATCACAATTATATCCTTTTGTATACAGTTAAGGGTTCAGTTCTCCAGCTTGTCCATGCTCCTGATGAAGCAGTTCTTCCCACAAAACATGTAAAGGACTCTTGGATACCCCTCACTAGCTCCTTGTCTTGATACCTGGAGTAATGGCCTAATAATCTCTATAACACAATACATTTGAACATAGTCCTATAAATAACTAAGGGGGATCTATGCAACTGTGAAGGAGATAAAATCTGCTGTGGTTTTAAACCTTGTGTTTATGCTTTTTTTTATTCAGTGTTATTTTTTTTAATAAGTAGCATTTTGGTGTTTTTTTTTACATGATATATGTAACCTTTGGGTACCAAGAAAGTCCACCTATTTACTTTAAATTTTTGATCTACCCCTAAATGACCACTTGTCATGGATGAGGGTACCAAGGTACATGGATGAGAAATGCACATGTCCTCTGAACAGCACACTTGCAAATTATCGCAAGAGTTCCAAGTTTCCCATACCAGACACAAATAACAACCCTAAAACAACATGCACACTCTAATCTCTCACTGCTGCTACCAGGTGTCAAGGAGTCACACCATACAGTGACTTAGCAAGGCCTTGGTAACCCTGAACCTGGCTAGGATTTCACTTTCAGGTTTACTACACTTCTTTGCATCCTGAGGTTGTAAGTCAACATAGAACTTTTGAGGTTCCATATTAAAAAGGATGCTAGCCCACTGCTCCTTGGGTAAGTTCTCATGTTCAGTGACTTTCTCAAAGATGCCGAAGTAGGCTTCAATGCCCTTCAGGGACAACTTCTGCAAATCTCTCTGTACCAGCTGTCAAGTTGAATCACCATCTACCTCTCTAACAGGGCTCGTATCTGCTGATGTAGAGACAAGTTTCCTTGCTGCTGTCCCTCTAAGAAGGCCTGGTGGTCTGACAACCAGCTGCTGCATATGCTGGATGGTAAGCATTCCAATTCTTGCTGGTTAGGATTGACAGAATGGGCTTTTTTACCATCTCTTTCATTTTGTTCAACAATAGGTTTCTGTCTTTCTAAGGTACTGCCACATGGGACCACCCAGTTGTAAGGGGGTAGACAAAACTGGATTCAGTAGTGGAAAGCTATGCAAAAGACACGCAGAAACAGGCTGGGTTGTCCTGCAAGGCAGCAAATTCAGTTTCAATGCAGAAGGGCTTTGTTCACAGCATAAAACAAACAAACCAAAAAACCATCTGCCCATCAGAGCTACTAACTTAAAGGAGTTGTAAACCGTCGTGTTTTTTCACCTTAATGAATCCTATGCATTAAGGTGAAAAAACACCTGGCAGTCACCGGCCCTCCAGCCCCCTGTTTTACTTACCTGAGCCCCTTCATCTCTTCGGCAGGGACGCTCTGTCCCTCTCTCCACTGGATCTTGGCTCTTGATTGGATAGATTGATAGCAGCGCAGTCATTGGCTCCTGCTGCTGTCAAATGCAATGACGTGGGTGCCGGGGGGCGGGACCGAGTCCGGCATTTGTGTCTGCGGACACAAAAGCTGGACTTGGGAGTGCACCCTCAAGGTAACCCCCTCGGGAGAGCACTTCTCCTAGGGGGTTAGCTAGTGCAGAGAGGACTTGTGAGAGCTGCTGCGGGACCCCAGAAGACGATGTCCAGAGCCACTCTGTGCAAAACGAGCTGCACAGTGGAGGTAAGTATGACATGTTTGTTATTTAAAAAAAAAAACAATCCTTTACAATCACTTTAACTCAACCAGTTCTTCACTTACAGGGTGCCCCCTAGTGGGAACCCAAAAACAAACAGGTAGCACTTGTACCTTTTTAGTGTTATATCAAAATTCAACCTTTTCACCCAACAACAGGTTCCCACAGCACAGAGACTTCATCATCAGTCAACACACATAAATAAAGGCCGTGGACAGCTAAGACTAATAATATAATTGGGTGGACTTGAATGGAGGCTTTATGCCATACCAAATTATTTTAAGCCTGCAGGCTGTAGAGCCAAGAACAGAACGTATTAAGGTTCTGAGAAAACAAACATTTTGTTTTCTCCACATCACCCATCAACCCTGGAGCCCTACCCCAGTAAAACCTAGGTGACACTCTACAAACATACTGTACACATCATCCACAATCCTGCCTGCCAGTGCTATACATATTTATATGTAGGCAATTAAGCAGCCTTGGAAGGTGGAGGGGTGATATAACTGGATTACCAAACACAATTATAAATCCTTTGGCAGATAAAAACAGTAAATATACATATATGCGTTTGAACTGTTTCAAGCTGTTTGTCTTAAGTTGTACTTTAAATGTGTGTAAGTTTTCCATATTTTCTACCTCCACATATATTTAAACTTTGCTTTTATGTTTAGTATTCTTTACCATTTTGTTCACAAGTAGTGTCAAACCATTACCTGAAAGCAGGTGGCTGCTATTATGAATTTTGGCTGCTATTATGAATTTTGTTTATTTTATAAAGGAGAAATTGTTCTATTGGACATGACAATAGATATCTATAGATTTTAAACATTGACAGATTGATTGATGGCATAGATGGGCTGACCTTCGAAAATGACCTAGAAATTAGAAAACAAACCTGTGCACATAAAGACTCCGTTGGGGCAGTTTACGAAAAAGGCTCCATTTACCAGTTCATTGAGGAAGGACACAGTATATTTGTTGCTATACATTGCACAAGACTGACATTTCCCACATTTCTTCATGGGGTGCTTTTCCTCTAGAAACATTGACCTAACTAAGATTAATATTGTCGATCACCCTAATTTAAAGGAAATCTGCTGATATAGCTGGTATCGTGAACCGGTATCTCTAAGAAAACAGGCCCTACATTTATCTACATTTTTACCTCAAAAACAAAAATGGACATACAAAGATGGAGAGATTGATGGACAGTTTAATGGCTACAGATGCGCAGACTGGCACTTATGAACACATTGTCAGAGGGTATAAGGAAAACACTTACAGACTGATTAGTATTGCAAAAATATAACTAGACACACACTGACAAAAGATGGTTAGATACAGTACTGAGGAACAAAGCAATTGTCACTGCAGGATAGACTGATTTGCATTAATGGATAATTTGGCAGTGACACAGACCGAAAGATGAACAGACAAACCAGATAAATGTTTGGCAAAGGTAAAGTAATTGATTGGCATTAAGAGAAATTCTGGCAAGGTTGACTGTCTGGCACTAACAGCTTCAAAACTCAACTCACAAAGCTTTGTACAAGCCCAAATCATTGTGTTTTTATGACTGTCATTTTTTTAATCTCATTCAGCTTAACTGAAAATAACTGTCACTTTTTAAAATTAAGTATCCTTAGCCTTGTGTGTTAAATTTGTGAATTGAGCCTTTATTTTAATTGATGGACAGTCTGATTGGTTACATACACAGAGTTACCCTTATAAATAGACTAGCATAAGCATAGACAGTGGAAGACAGATTTATTAGCATTGATGGGTGAGATCAACACTGACATAGATATTAGGAAAGGCATAAACTGACAGCTCTCCCATCGGGAGAACTGTGTTGATGGGGGAATCGGGCTATTTTCTTTCCTGCAACCATGGGTTGCAGGAAAGAAAGAAAATTGTATCATGGCTGGGTTAACCTGACCAATAGCAAATAGACAGAGCCTAAAGCCTTGTACATGCAGTACGAAAATCAGAAGGGGATTGTCATTTGACAGGCTGTTGTCCGAAATTCTTACCATTAGTACGCTCCTTTCGACAATTGTTTTCCAATTTTCACACACAACAAATGTTGGATTATCTTTTTCCCCCACTGCGCCCATGAATGAATTCGAAGTGTTTAAGGATATTAATCTATTCCTTAGAAAAGTTCTCTTCAAACTCTGGCACCAAAAAGATCCTGATAACACATCCACCCCAGAACCCAATCTAGACAAAGAGGAAAGAGAGGCCATCAATAATCTGATATCACTTTTGGAAGAAAACGACAATAGCGACTCGGAAACTGAAACTAGTCACCCAATTAGAAGGAAATCTAGTTTGAGAATCAAGTCAACCAAGATGCCAACTCTATCCAAGCACAAATGGCTTCAACTATTCCTTGATCAAGTCAAACATGATCTTGAAAAGATTAATTGGGAATGGCTGGGATCGAATAACTTAAACGGCCCTGAACGAAAAGCACTACGGGAACTACAGGAAGCCCCCAATTTGGTGATTAAAAGAAGTGACAAGGGCGGTAATGTGGTCCTACTCAGCGAAAAAATCTATGAGGACGAAGTACTTAGATTGCTGAGTGATAACTCGACCTACAAAAAACTGACTGGGACCCCCTTTCCCGCCCTTGTTGACACCTTGAACACTAAACTAAAATTAGCTATGGAAACAGGCCTACTCACTAAAAAGGAATACTCATACCTTAAAGCAGAAAATATAACAATCCCCACATTTTATATCATTCCCAAATTGCATAAGTCTTTATCCAACCCCCCAGGGAGACCTATTGTCTCAGCCATCAAGGGTCCCCTTGAAAGAGTTGGTAGATTTGTGGACTCGATGATCAAAGACATGGTAACTGAACTACCTTCTTTTGTTCGTGACAGTAGAGCTATACTTCTAAAATTGTCCAATTTCACCCTATCTCCTAATGCCCTACTGGTGGGGATAGATGTGGAAAGTCTATACACATCGATTCCCCACCAGTGGGGTATTCAAGCCACTAAAACTTTTTTAGACACTCATCATCCATTACTTGGAGCCCACAATGAATTCATTATAGAACTATTGGAGTTCATGTTGGGCAATAATTTCTTTCAGTTTCTTGGGAAGTTTTACCAACAAATTAGAGGCACCAGTATGGGCGCCCCCTGGGCCCCTTCCTATGCCTGTCTCCACTTAGGACATTGGGAGGAGGAGGTCGTGTACAAGTCCTCGATGTACCTTGACCACTGCGCACTGTGGTTAAGGTACATCGACAACGTACTCGTGGTATGGGAGGGCTCAGTAGAACAACTTTTGGAATTTTTATCCCTACTAAATAACAATGAAAGGAATATTCATTTAACCTATTCCTATTCTGCTGATGCCCTCTCATTCCTTGATTTACAAATCACTAGATGTGGAAATAAAATAGCAACAAGCACCTTCAGAAAGGAAACAGCAGCTAATACCCTCCTCTTGGCATCATCCAAAGTCGCTAATTAGGGGAATACCCACAGGACAATTTTTAAGGATCAGGCGAAACTGCTCGGAGGAGGATCAATTCCTAACTGAAGCACATGAAATGCATAAAAGATTTAGGAAAAGAGGGTACTCACACAATTCCCTAAAAAAAGCTAAAAATAATGCATTTAAAACCAAACGTGAGGACCTTCTAACCACACAGAAGAACCCCCAGGAAACGGACCAATCACATTGTGACTTTCCCAGAATCATCACCAGGTTTGGCTCGCAATGGACCCAAGTCCAGGAGATCCTAAACAAACACTGGCATATTCTTAAATCGGCACCCCTCATTGCTAACATAATTAGCCCTAAACCATTACTTGCGGCCAAAAGGGCACGTAATTTGGGAGACGCTCTGGTTCACTCAGAATATACCAGAACGATTAACAAAACCTGGCTTACTGAGAGAGAACCTCCTCCAGGCATGCATGCATGTGGACATTGTAACATATGCAAATATGTACATCACACTGATGTGTTCGCTGATCCAAGGGGTGGCAATGATTATCGAATCAAACAATTTATTAATTGCTCAACGACACGTGTCATATATATGCTCACGTGCCCTTGCAATAAAAATTACATAGGAAAAACCAAACGTCAGCTCCGGATTAGGATCAGCGAACACATCAGTGGCATTAGGAATAAAACAAAGAATAAGGATGATGACAGACCTATCCCAGTACACTTTGCCAAATTTCACGACAGCAATCCAGCAGGCCTTACAGTTAAAGGGATCTATGTGCTTAATCTGCCCCCCAGAAGGGGTGATTTTGACACCATACTCCTGCAAAAGGAGAAAATGTGGACGTACTATTTAGATTCTTTAGCCCCTAAGGGGTTAAACACTGAATGCAGTTTACAATCCTTCCTAGAAACATAAACAATGCTTCTTAATTGTGGAGATGAAATCCCTATTATAAATACTACCTCTAATAATTCACTCTTTCCATGGCTGATTTCCAAAAAAACTGTTAAAGTACTCCTTTTCCTCTTACTTTTTTCCTACATCCTCTCCGCCTTTATCTCGTAAATAGTTAATATCACTATCCTAATCATGTAATTAGAATGTATGCTTTGTTTGCTGAATGACTTACACTGAGGGGCTATGGTTGACACCTAGTGGATACAAGTAGTATCTGCACTCTCTAATACCTATTTAAACTCACCACACTTGACCCCTCCTAGCTCTGAGGAAACCAGCGTCCATTGGCTGGTGAAACGCGTCAGTGGTGTGACGTCAGCACGTCCTTGGGAGCCGCGCGCAATTTGATCTGACTCATCCTTACACGGACCTAACAGCTGATCCAACAGCTGATGTCGGATTTCCCCTGCAGCCACGCATCATACGGCGACGGCGGTGCTTTGGCGGCTCCATGGTGAGGAGCAGTGAGAGACGACTCCCTGCCGGCCTGCACTCCTGGTGAGCCACACAGAGGCATTTGTCCATAGAGAGACTTCAACATCAAGGACTATCATAATCTGACGACGGATACAGTGCGGTTAGTGAGATCCTTCCACCTTACTCAGCACTCCAACAAAACGTATGTCAGTTTTTTCTGTTTCCTTAAATGCTGTCTCCAAGGACATTTATCCTGCTGCCTTTGTAGATGTCTGTACAACTAATCTTACTGCAACCTGGAAAGCGCTTGTAATCTATTCATCAGCTGTGGTCTAAGTAATCACTGAGTGCAATGATCCTTTGAGAGATCGCTCCATCTATGGTCCAACTTTATGACTTTTTGATTTGTCAGATCACCCACCCATTTACATCACCTCCAAATTAGTGATATAGGACTGTTCCTGCCCAACTGGATACTCTATACTGGGAATACTTTCCAATAATTGCCAACCTACTGTGCAGGACTATCCTTAATTTAATATACCCCATATCTAGTGTGTATGATGTGTATGAGTGGGCGTGTAGCCGCAGCTCCCATTTGATTTTAATATCCCCTGTGACAACGTTGTCCATTTTTAATTGGTTTGTGATAACCGTCTGTCCATATTGCTTATATTTTCACCTTCGTTACATTAATTGGTTATTTACTTTTTGGTAATTAATAAAGCTGGTTTTGTATTTGACAATAGTGTTCTCTGTTGACCTTATTTAGAGAAACTCTCTGTTTCTCCTTCCCCCTTTTTGCAATATGTTTAAAAGGCCAACTTGAACTGCATCCAGGCTTTTTGTCTGTATGATAGGTCTATATTTACCCGCTGGAACTAGCCACCACTGCTAATATTTACTGGTTGATCCGGGCAAAAATCTTCGTTTTTCTAAATGTTGGATGACAGGCTAGTATATTTTTGGCGAAGGATGGCTCCACGTCTGATTTTCTGATGGTCAGTACACAAATCCGTCACACAAAAGTCGAAAGTACAAACACGCATGATCGGAACCAAGGAACGAGCCAGAAGCAGTGGGTCTTGTAAACCAGCGCTCATAATGGAGAATCAACATTCGTGGCGCGGCAAATTATGAAATGTCGAAATGCAGCGCACATTCTCTTCTTCTTTAATGGGATAATAATGAAGCTGCTTTGCTGGTGATGCTGATAGAGTTATGCCAAACTTATTTTAAAAGGCATTTGTTTTTTAGTGATATCAAGAATATTATTATTATAATACTTATTGTTTGATTTTTTTGGGCAAGTTACCACAACACCATTATCCCTGAGTTGTTAAGATCAAAGATACAACATGTTGGTGTCCCTTGTTATTTTACATTGTATTTTTTCTTTAATGTAACTGCCTACTCCCAAACTGTCATTTGAAGTAAAACACATAGCTAAGTATTATCCTACACAATTTAATTATATTAGAGATGCTATCTGCCATCCAAATACAAAGAACTTAACAAAAAAGTGCATTCCATGCATACAAAAATACAGAAAATATAACAAAAAAACATTATTCCAAAAAACACAAAATAATAGAAATTAGTAAGGGGTGAAGGGGTGATAATCCTCAGAACAGCGGGGTTGTTGGGGTTCTTGTGGCTGGTATTGCCACTGACTGCCATGGTGCTGTGGTGGGTGGGGTGGCTGTGGTGGGTGGGTTGGTTGTGGAGGTGGTGTATGTGGGCCCACAAAATCACACAGGTGAGTGGTGGCATGGATATCGCCCGTCGCCCCCCTGTTGAGGAGCTGCAGGATGAGATCCTCACACCTTCTCCTCTGATCTTCGGCCATGACCTGGGTTTGCATCTTGAGGACAAGTGTTGGGAAACACTGCCCTAACTAATGTGAATCATAATGTTTATCTGTTTTTTACAATCTAAAACCCAACATTTGAAGGTGCCCACAAATTGGGCCTTAACATTCTTATTTCCCCCATGATCCCATGCCTAAAATGTGTGTAGTTCCATACATCTATTTTCTAAAGCCCCAAAACACACAGTGTGTCAACATGTGCTATCTCCCATCACGGGGTATCAATGGACGCGTTTTGGGGGTGCAACCCCTTCCTCATAACTAAAGTAGCTCTGAGGAAGGGTTTGCACCCCCGAAACGCTTCCATTGATACCCCATGATGGGAGATAGCACATGTTGACACATTGTGTGTTTTGGGGCTTTAGAAAAATAGATGTTTGTAATTACACACATTTTAGGCATGGAAACATAGGGAATATTTAATTGGTAGGCCTCTACGTGTACGTGGCTTCAAATTTTGGCTTTTAGAGGGGTGAGATCACCCCATCTGAGGAAGGCAACATCCACACAGTCATGGGATACTAATGTCTCAGTTGCCCTTCACTTTACCAAACTCGAACTTTGTAAGTTACTGGGTTTTGGACGTGTATCTAATGGTTTAGAACATGCCTGTTTAGCCGCAAAAAAGGAGAAATAATGCAAAACATACATGTTATACATCAAGATGTTGGTTTGTTTTAAAACCTTAAAATACACATGTGAATGTGCTTTGAGTAAAATGTTTTTTACTAAACAATGTGTGGCTTATTATTTCATTGCTCAATACCAGTACCAATACCAGTGTATTTCGTAAGTTGTTGTAATTCCAGTGACAATGTGCTCTTAAATGTGGACAACTCCTGCAATTTGTAGGCCTCAAAAAAATTAAAGAAGTTGTAAAGGCATAATGTTTTTGAACTTCATGCATTAGATCCATAAAGAACAAAAACATTGTGTGTGTGTGTGTAGAAGACCCACAGCACACCATAATAGTTAGCTGAAGAAGATATTGTCACCTCATGTTGCAATTAAGGTACATTTGTACTATTGAAGCAATTGTCCAAAATAAAGCCCATTTGGGAACATATCACACATAAGAAACACAGACAACAGTAGTTCAAATGAAATATGAGTTTATGATCTCGAAAAAGATTAGACATGATCGGTTACAATTTGCTGCCAAGCCACTGCCCCTCTACACAAAATATTCAAGGTATTTCTGCCGTAAATCTCGGGCAATTAGGGAGGGCAATCCAGCATGGGCATTTTCAATAGCCGTCAGCACGCCCACAGACAGACGAGCTGCAGCCTCTTCAGCTGAGCCTGCCACTGCAGGGTCCATGTCACTTGGCACTGAGGCTAGGTAGCTGGTAGCATTCCTCCTTAAAAAATTATGTAGGATACAGCAGCACAGGACCACATGGTTTACCTTGTAGAGTGCCAGGTTGATTGGAGTCAAAAACAGCCTGAAACGACTTGATAGGATGCCAAAGGCATTTTCAACCACCCTTCTGGCACAATAGAGCCTGTAATTGAAGATTCTATGCTCTGGGGTGAGGTTCCTCATATAAAACAGCTTCATCAGATGTTCCCCCCCAGAGCAAAGGCCTCATCTGCCACAAAAACAAAATTGAGGCCCTCAACATTCTCCTCAGCAGGTATCAAGTTTAAGGTGCCATTCTGGAGCCACTTGTAGAACTGCATAATCATTCCTCCGTCAGAGTTGTGGCCGTTCTTCCCAACATCCAAATACAAGAACTCGTAGTTGGCAGACACTACAGCTAGCATGACTATGCTGCAAAAGCCCTTATAGTTAAAATTATAGGAGTCAGAGTTGGCCGGTGGCACAATCTGGACATGCTTGCCATCAATAGTATCACCACAGTTGGGAAAATCCAACTGCTGATGGAACTGGGCTGCAACGTCCTGCCATTGCTCTGGGTTGGAAGGAAACTGTGGATTAAAGAAAAAAAAAAAAAAGAAATTACTACTTCTGCACATAACATTGCAATCAGATTTGACACAAACATGCTTAGCCAACATAAGGATACTCTTAAATGAGTATTTAAAGACAAAATTGGAAGGTCAACTTCCCCCATTAGACAACTTTTAGGGGGGTAATGGGTAGATGTTTTGGACAGGTAACCCTCTCCACTTCCATGAGATTTGTTTGCATACATAATCAGTGATAGTTTGGCCAGCCCCTCCTTACTTACACTATTGGCACCCCCTTGGACAAGTAAGAAGTGTCATAATCTAAAAAGCTGGATACACACTGTCCACATTGCAGCACATTTTGACATTATGATTTAACCAATCAATATAATAGGAGACAAAAACTTAAGAAGTTTCAATTTGTAGGTAATCAGGCAGGCCCTTGCCCTACATGGTTTGAGGAATTTATACAGACATTTGAACACAAAAGAGGGATAGTGTGTATGGGGTTTTCCAAGTCAGCAGATAGAGTATTTGGATCTGTTGACTTAGCATTTTTGGGGGAGGGAGGGTTCCAAATGTGTTTGGGCCAAAAAAAATGGCCTCTTACACTCTGCCCGAATTTGAGGACACCAATAATATTTTAGGGGTTGTTTAGGGTGACAAAAAACATTAAGTTACCAGGCTATGTGTGTATGGGGAGGTTATTGAAGGAAAATATGCATTTAGGCCAAAAAAGGAGCAGGAAAAGCTTACAGCGTGCATGAGGACAAAGAGGACATTCCCAGTATATTATAATAGTAATAATTATGTAATCAACAAATTAATAAAATACATTAGCAAACATAAATACATACATTCTAATCTTTTTGGCTCTATACACCACCACTGCGTTGCTTTAACTGACAATTGTGCGGTCGCGCGGCGCTGTACCCAAACAAAATTGACATCTTTTTTTCCCACAAATAGTGCTTTCTTTTGGTGGTATTTGATCACTTCTGCGTTTTTTTGCTCAATAAACAAAAAAACAGCGACAATTTTGAAAAAAACATAATCTAATTTATTCATCAGTTTATGCCGATATATATTTTTCTACATATTTTTAATTAAAAAAATCTCAATAGGCGTATATTAATTGGTTTGCGCAAAAGTTATTGCGTCTACAAACTACGGGATCGATTTAGGGACTTTTATTTTTTTTTATTGTTTTTACTGATAATGGCGGCGATCTGTGATTTTTAGTGGGACTGTGACAGTGCAGCAAATAAATCTGACCCCAAAAAACACTTTTTGGGGACCAGTGACATTTCTACACTGATCAGTGCTATGAAAATTCACTGATCAATGTAAAAATGACACTGGCAGGGAACGGGTTAACACTAGGCGGCGATCAAGGGGTTAAGTGTGTTCCCTCAGCGTGTTCTAACTGTAGGGGGAATGGGCTTACTGAAACATGACAGAGATCACTTCTCCTGATCACTGGGAGCAGTAGGCACAGGGAAATGCCGTGTTTACATAGGCAGTTCCCTGTTCCTGTTCCCAGTTCCCTGTTCTGCCTCTCCTCGCTGCAATCATGGGCTGCCAGCAGACATTGAGTCTGTGGGACCCGCGGGTACGCTCCAGCAGCATGCCCGCGTGCCCGCTATCCTGCTTTTACGAACTGACGTACAGGTACATCAGTTTACGCAGGTGAGCTATTCTGCTGACGTATATCGGCGTGAGCCGGTCGGCAAGTGGTTAAATTACTAATGATACCCAGATCATACATAATGACCAAATCTTTCCATTGGTGTACATTTTCACACACTTTGACAAAGGGTCTATGTGCAGATATGCTTAGGCACTATAAAATTTGATTCCATGTTTACAGTTCCATAGCATCGGCAGTCTTACTATAAAAAGGTGAACCATTTTAATTTTTTTATAGACTGTGTTGTCGTGTGTACTATCAACGTGGGGTAGAACCAACCGGTCCCATTGTTCAGGGGAAAGAATCAGCCTGGTCTTTTGCCCCTCCCCCCCAGCACTGTGAGGGTTAATTCAGGCCTAAAAATGGACTCCATTACAGTTTTGCCGCGCCGCAGAAAATAGAAGGCCGGTGCCACAGTTCCCAGGAAACATTTGCACCAATTCTTTGACAGGGGGAGGAGCTTCTGCTCTGCAGAGGAGGATAAGGAAATGCTGCTATGTGTGTCTGATTGTGGGTAAGTGAAAGAGATGGCGCAGTTCATGAGTGAGATGGCAGATTGGGGAAAGTACGCTCCAGGCATTTGCTTTGGCCCGAGTGGTGGAAAACCTGTCTTGACTGATACTGGTAAGCCAGCAAAAAGTGAGAGTTGTGTGCCTGTGGGGGAAGTGATACCATTAGCGGTGAAAGGGGATGTCATGGGGGTGCCAGCCAAGGCGAAAGCTAAGCGCAACTACATCCCAGCCGAGAAGTGCTCGACCATCTCAGATTTGGACATTCTGTCCGATGGTCCATCAGAACTCTTCTCGGACACCCTGTGGGGAGAAAGTGCTAAAAGTGAAAGTGAAAGTGATGAAGAGTTAACTAGTAATGTGCTGGAAGATGAAGCACCTGCTACTACTACTGCAAGCGGGCAGATTATGCTGTCAGCCAGTTCAGCACCGGTGATTAGCATTGCCAGGTCCTTTAAGGAGGATCAAGGTAATCAATGGGTCCCCCAGCCCGGCCTATCACGCCCATGCAAAGTTCCAAAGCGGATTGTAAGTCGGAGGTGGTTGCTGGTTACCCAGTTCAGCGTGCCCCAGACGCTCGGGTTCTATCTGAGTATGGAGACCCTAAGACCCTGCCTCGGCTGTCAAAAATACAGCGCATAATTATCAGGAGAGCAGCGAAAATTACGGGTATTTATACCCTTACATTCCTCATCTGGAAGAGGAGGTTCTGGAGAAGGAAATGCAATGGGTGGATGGAGCCGTCCATGAATTCCTTCAAATACCCTTCAAGATAGACTTTTTAAAATTATCACCTAAAATGATGGGAAAATAACTTTCAGTGCTGAATACCTGGGGCTACGACCGCAAAATTTAATCTGGACAGCGTAATCCTCTGTAGGCCGGACAAGAAAGATACCAAATATTATGTATTATGTTGTCACTGTAAATGCCAAAGAAGAAGATGTAACACTGCCAGATCCCAGATATTATTGTTGAAGTCTCATCAAAGTGATACCATTACCGTGTGGATTACAAATATGGGTTGTGTGATGTCAAGGACGCTATGTTGACAGTTACCTTGCACACCCATTTAACCACTTGAGCCCCGGACCATTATGCTGCCTAAGGACCAGAGGTCTTTTTCCAATTTGGCACTGCGTCGCTTTAACTGCTAATTGCGCGGTCATGCAATGCTGTACCCACACAAAATTTGCGTCCTTTTCTTCCCACAAATAGAGCTTTCTTTTGATGGTATTTGATCACCTCTGCGGTTTTTATTTTTTGCGCTATAAACGGAAAAAGACCGAAAATTTTGAAAAAAAATGATATTTTCTACTTTTTGTTATAAAAAAAATCCAATAAACTCAATTTTAGTCATACATTTAGGCCAAAATGTATTCGGCCACATGTCTTTGGTAAAAAAAATGTCAATAAGCGTATATTTATTGGTTTGCGCAAAAGTTATAGCGTCTACAAACTAGGGTACATTTTCTGTAATTTACACAGCTTTTAGTTTATGACTGCCTATGTCATTTCTTGAGGTGCTAAAATGGCAGGGCAGTACAAAACCCCCCCAAATGACCCCATTTTGGAAAGTAGACACCCCAAGGAAATTGCTGAGAGGCATGTTGAACCCATTGAATATTTATTTTTTTTGTCCCAAGTGATTGAATAATGACAAAAAAAAAAAATATTTACAAAAAGTTGTCACTAAATGATATATTGCTCACACAGGCCATGGGCCTATGTGGAATTGCACCCCAAAATACATTCTGCTGCTTCTCCTGAGTATGGGGATACCACATGTGTGGAACTTTTTGGGAGCCTAGCCGCGTACGGGGCCCCGAAATCCAATCACCGCCTTCAGGATTTCTAAGGGTGTAAATTTATGATTTCACTCTTCACTGCCTATCACAGTTTCGGAGGCCATGGAATGCCCAGGTGGCACAAAACCCCCCCAAATGACCCCATTTTGGAAAGTAGACACCCCAAGCTATTTGCTGAGAGGCATATTGAGTCCATGGAATATTTTATATTTTGACACAAGTTGCGGGAAAGTGACACATTTTTTTTATTTATTTATTTTTTTGAACAAAGTTGTCACTAAATGATATATTGCTCACACAGGCCATGGGCATATGTGGAATTGCACCCCAAAATACATTTAGCTACTTCTCCTGAGTACGGGGATACCACATGTGTGGGACTTTTTGGGAGCCTAGCCATGCACGGGACCCCGAAAACCAATCACCGCTTTCAGGATTTCTAAGGGTGAAAATTTTTGATTTCACTCTGCACTGCCTATCACAGTTTCGGAGGCCATGGAATGCCCAGGTGGCACAAAACCACCCCAAATGACCCCATTTTGGAAAGTAGACACCCCAAGCTATTTGCTGAGAGGCATGGTGAGTATTTTGCAGCTCTCATTTGTTTTTGAAAATGAAGAAAGACAAGAAAAAACTTTTTTTTTTTTCTTTTTTCAATTTTCAAAACTTTGTGAGAAAAAGTGAGGTCTGCAAAATACTCACTATACCTCTCAGCAAATAGCTTTGGGTGTCTACTTTCCAAAATGGGGTCATTTGGGGGGGGTTTGTGCCACCTGGGCATTCCATGGCCTCCGAAACTGTGATAGGCAGTCAAGAGAGAAATCAAAAATTCACGCCCTTAGAAAGCCTGAAGGCGGTGCTTGGTTTTCGGGGTTCCGTACGCGGCTAGGCTCCCAAAAAGTCTCACACATGTGGTATCCCCATACTCAGGAGAAGCAGCAGAATGGATTTTGGGGTGTAATTTCACATATTCCCATGGCATGTTTGAGCAATATATCATTTAGTGACAATTTTGTGCAAAAAAAAAAAATTTGTCTCTTTCCCGCAACTTGTGTCGCAATATAAAATATTCCATGGACTCGACATGCCTCTCAGCAAATAGCTTGGGGTGTCTACTTTCCAAAATGGGGTCATTTGGAGGGTTTTGAACTGTCCTGGCATTTTATGCACAACATTTAGAAGCTTATGTCACACATCACCCACTCTTCTAACCACTTGAAGACAAAGCCCTTTCTGACACTTATTGTTTACATGAAAAAGTTATTTTTTTTTTTTGCAAGAAAATTACTTTGAACCCCCAAACATTATATATTTTTTTTAAAGAAAATGCCCTACAGATTAAAATGGTGGGTGTTTCATTTTTTTTTTTCACACAGTATTTGCGCAGCGATTTTTCAAACGCATTTTTTGGGGAAAAAACACACTTTTTTAAATTTTAATGCACTAAAACACACTATATTGCCCAAATGTTTGATGAAATAAAAAAGATGATCTTAGGCCGAGTACATGGATACCAAACATGACATGCTTTAAAATTGCGCACAAACGTGCAGTGGCGACAAAATAAATACATTTTTAAAAGCCTTTAAAAGCCTTTACAGGTTACCACTTTAGGTTTACAGAGGAGGTCTACTGCAAAAATTACTGCCCTCGATCTAACCTTCGCGGTGATACCTCACATGCATGGTGCAATTGCTGTTTACATTTGACGACAGACCGCCGCTTGCGTTCGCCTTAGTGCGAGAGCAGGGGGCGACAGGGGTGCTTTTTTTTTTTTTTCTTTATTTTTTTTTGCTTTTTTATCTTATTTTTAAACTGTTCCTTTCATTCTTATTTTTTTTAAATCATTTTTATTGTTATCTCGGGGAATGTAAATATCCCCTATGATAGCAATAGGTAGTGACAGGTACTCTTTTTTGAAAAAATTGGGGTCTATTAGACCCTAGATCTCTCCTCTGCCCTCAAAGCATCTGACCACACCAAGATCGGTGTGATAAAATGCTTCCCCAATTTCCCAATGGCGCTATTTACATCCGGCGAAATCTAAGTCATAAAATGCTCATAGCTTCCGGTTTCTTAGGCCATAGAGATGTTTGGAGCCACTCCGGTCTCTGATAAGCTCTATGGTCAGCTGGCTGAATCACCGGCTGCATTTTCAGGTTCCCTGTTGAGACAGGAGAGCCAGAGAAAAACACGGAAGACGGTGGGGGGGGGGGGCATTCCCTCCCACGGCTTGTAAAAGCAGTCTAGAGGCTAATTAGCCACTAGGATTGCTTTTACATGAAAGCCGACCGCTGGCTGAAAAGAATGATACCAAGATGATACCTAAACCTGCAGGCATCATTCTGGTATAACCACTCAAAGTTGTGAATGGCGTACCTGAACACAAAAAAATGGTTAACAATAAAGCACAGTAAACGGTAAAGTATAAAAAATTGCATACCTGAAAAGCAAACATGATAAAACATAATAACAATAAAACATTGCAGAATAGAATACAGTAAAAAAGAGCAGAACAATAGAGAGAATAGAGAGAGAGAGAACAATAAAACGACAACTATTTTTTTTTTATTTTATATATTTTTATTTTATTTTTTTTTACACTTTTTTTGTAACTGTAACTTTTATAACTGTAACCGGTTTCAGGTTCGGGTCTCTCAAAATGCGATGGCATCTTGGGAGACCCTGTGAAAGTGTGCCTAGTCTGTGCAATGCTGTATCCTACGCTAATATTCAACTAGTGCATAGTAGCGTTCAAAACAATGCAAAGACCAGGATTGTCAGGACAGGAGGGACAATAATAGCGGGTGTCACGCCTATATCCGCGCTTCCTGCAGACACAACATCTTTTTTGGGGGGGTTCACTGGGTAGCGGTACTCGGGAGGACATAAAGAAAATGCCTCTCATGCAGCCGACTGCATTTGGTTGGGGATGTGAATGGGGGAAGTACGGGCGCTGCAGAAGCGGTGGGTTCCCAATTAGGATTGGCGAATGCAGCAGGAAGGGCATTATGGGCACGACGGGCCTGTGTTTGTCTTTTTGGTGGCAGCGGGACACTACTTGTGCTTGCCACCTCACCAGCTTGAACTGCACTTATGGGACTCGCCACGTCACCAAGTGTTACTGCAGTGCGGGTTTGACTACGACCGGGGTGTACTAAGCCGCTGGATCTTGCCAGTTCACCAAAACGCTACCAAAAAAACTGTTAGCGATCGCAGGGATCAGGCCTGACTCTGCGAACGCTGCAGTTATGCGTTTAGTCTTTTGTAAGTGACAGTGATCGATCGATACTGCACTTGGGTGGGCTGGGCTGGGCCGGGCCGGGCGGAGGGGCAAAACGCAGGTGCTAGCAGGTATCTGGGCTGATCCCGCTAACACTGCGTTTTTGGGAACCCTAAACTGCTGGGGACGCTAGTATAGATCTGATCGGATCAGATATTGATCCATTCAGATACTATACCACTAAGGGTGGTGTACGGTGCGTGCGTGGGTGTTAGCGGTACTGGCGCTAATCTGACGCTGCCTGGGGCTGGTGCTTGCCAGTTCACCAAAATACTACCAAAAAAACTGTTAGCGATCGCAGGGATCAGGCCTGACTCTGCGAACGCTGCAGTTATGCATTTAGTGTTTTGTAAGTGTCAGTGATCGATCGATACTGCACTTGGGTGGGCTGGGCTGGGCCGGGCGGAGGGGCAAAACGCAGGTGCTAGCAGGTATCTGGGCTGATTCCGCTAACACTGCATTTTTGGGAACCCTAAACTGCTAGGGACGCTAGTATAGATCTGATCGGATCAGATATTGATCTGTTCAGATACTATACCACTAAGGGAGGCGTGTGCTGCGTGCGTGGGTGTTAGCGCTACTGGCGCTAACCTGACGCTGCCTGGGGCTGGTGCTTGCCAGTTCACCAAAATACTACCAAAAAAACTGTTAGCGATCGCAGGGATCAGGCCTGACTCTGCGAACGCTGTAGTTATGCGTTTAGTGTTTTTTAAGTGACAGTGATCGATCGATACTGCACTTGGGTGGGCTGGGCGGAGGGGCAAAACGCAGGTGCTAGCAGGTATCTGGGCTGATCCCGCTAACACTGCGTTTTTGGGAACCCTAAACTGCTGGGGACGCTAGTATAGATCTGATCGGATCAGATATTGATCCGATCAGATATTATACCACTAAGGGAGGCGTATGCTGCGTGCGTGGGTGTTAGCGGTACTGGCGCTAATCTGACGCTGCCTGGGGCGATGCATATCACCGCCGGGCGATCAGGGGGCTAAACCTTTATTCGGTAATAAACGGCGGGTGCCCTGACACTATAAAAAATAAACGAACTAACCAGCGTCACCCGTAACACTTATACGGTGATCAGTGGTAAAAGGGTTAACTAGGGGGCCATCAAGGGGTTAAAACATTTATTCGGTAGTATATGGGGGTCCCTGACGCTATATAACGCTGACGGCGAACCTAAATATTTACGTCCCTAACTAGCGTCACCAGCGACACTAATACAGCGATCAGAAAAATGATCGCTTAGTGACACTGGTGACAGTGATCAAGGGGTTAAAACTTTATTAGGGGGGGTTAGGGGGGTACCCTAGACCTAAAGGGGGTAATACTAACTGTCCCAACACTGTAACTGCCACAAACTGACACTATGCAGTAATCAGAAAAAAAAAACTGCTTGGTGTCAGTTTGTGACAGGGGGGGGTGATTGGGGGGGGATCGGGGGGTGATCCGGGGGGGTTTCGGGGTGTTTAGTGTGCCTGGCATGTTCTACTGTGTGTGTGTAGTGTTGTGCACTCACTCACATGTCTTCTCTCCTCGGGCCGGAACGGAAATTACCAAGCCGAGGAAAGATGACATCATTTCCTTTGCTGCTGTTTAGCATACAGCATCAAAGGAATGATTCGATTGGCCGGCGGCGATCGCGAGGGGGGGCCACGAACGGATGGTCTCCCCCTCACCTCTGATCGCCGCTGGACAAAAGACGACTGCCTCGGGCACCGGGGGGGGTCCGATCGGACCCCCCACCCGCGGAAGGCAAATCACTTACATGTACGTGATTTTGCCTGTCCGTGCCGCCTTGCCGACGTACATCGGCGTGAGGCGGTCGTTAAGTGGTTAAAGTGTTGTTAATGGGGAACATCCCAGAAAGCTGTATTGCCAGGACTGTGCTGGACTGAATGCTGCCGGAAGTTACAGGAAATGATCATCTGAGCCACGTTGGCTAGAATTAAAGTTGTTGGGGTGTTCCACCCTGAAGAACGATCTGTGAACTTCAGCAGATTGTTGGTTGCAAACGACAAAGAAAGTCTCTTGGTCTTTGGCTGCCATGTGGGCAGACTAAAGATATTTCTGCAAGGGGACCCGAAGTGTGGTTCCTTGCATATTGGCCTGACTGCCTGTTACTTGAGATGCAGTCATGCCCTTTGTGCCTTTGAAGAAGAAAAGGAACTCCTGGGAATGTGGTTCATTGGAGTAAAGTCAATGGGCTGTAACATGTCATGGACACTGAGTGTGTAGATACGTACAATAGGCTGTGATAAAGAAATGATTGCCTATTTTCTTCAAATAATGGACTCATGTGCATATATCAGGACTGTTACTGATTTAACCACTACTGAAGTTCTATGATATATGGAGTTCATGCTAATGGTGGGCCTGACAGGCTGTATGAATCTAAATCCAAAAAAGTGATGGAAATTAATAAGAGTATCTCTGTATCCATAAATCTGCTCACATTGCTTGAGCAGCACATTAGAACATTGATTTTCTCAACAAAAAAAGGGGATATGAATAGGAAATTACAATACCTGAAAATATACTCAAGTGAGTACATCCAGCTTCCACCTTGCATTTCCTCTGCATATCAACTGATTGCTTTAGGTGCAGGTAGATAAGTGTACATGTGAGACATTCTAACCAATCGCAGGATTGATTGCGATGGCAGGGACAGCTGGCCCTGTCTGGGAGTCCAAATGGATGCTGAACACATCCCAGCTGAATCCCTCGGTGCAATGACGTGTGGCGTAAGTGATTTCCATCACTTTTTTGGATTTAGATTCATACAGCCTGTCAGGCCCACCATTAGCATGAACTCCATGTTTCATAGCTAAGAGTCCCTGTAGTGAAGCACTTGTTGTCATACCTCTTGGGCCCTCCATAATCTTCCTGAGGATTGAAGCTGTCCAGTTTTCCTTTTTGAAGGACCTCCATCTTTCCCACCGGCTCTTCAGACGTATGCATTGTTATATGTATGACTTTGTAAGCATAGCCATGTTATCTATACCGTGTATAATTGGAACTGCTTATAACACATGTATGATGTTCAGTTTAATAAACTTTTGTACTTTTTGTATAGTAGTTACATTAATACTAATATGGAATACCTTTTGGTATTTCTTATATTATAGAAACCTTGTACCCAACTTGACTTAAATCACCTCTGATGAAGGACTGTCTTGTTCGTAACATGTAAGGTGTCAATGCCTGTATGCGTTACCACTAGCCTGCCTGTTCTTTTGGCAGTGGGTTTACATACCATTGCAATTTTGGGTACTTTGTATCATTTTTATTGAAGTCACTAATGTTCTTATCTACTTTTGTTTACATGTATTTGTAATGTAATAAAAATTACTATTTTTACAACAATATTTGGTCTGTCTATAATAGATCCTATAGGGATTCTCTCCAGTGCTTTCGTACTGGATATTCCAATTGTTACATCAGATCAAATAGCAACCATTGCAATTTTGGGTACTTTGTATCATTTTTATTGAAGTCACTAATGTTCTTATCTACTTTTGTTTACATGTATTTGTAATGTAATAAAAATTACTATTTTTACAACAATATTTGGTCTCTCTATAATAGATCCTATAGGGGTTCTCTCCAGTGCTTTCGTACTAGATATTCCAATTGTTACATCAGATCAAATAGCAACCATTGCAATTTTGGGTACTTTGTATCATTTTTATTGAAGTCACTAATGTTCTTATCTACTTTTGTTTACATGTATTTGTAATGTAATAAAAATGACTATTTTTACAACAATATTTGGTCTGTCTATAATAGATCCTATAGGGGTTCTCTCCAGTGCTTTCGTACTGGATATTCCAATTGTTACATCAGATCAAATAGCAACAGTTTTCAATGTGATACTTACGTTTCACTGATTCCCTATGTCAGTGGCATCACTAGGGTTGGTGTCACCTGGGGGGGGTAAAACATGGTGTCACACCCCCTGTCTATCCTGCCCATTATGTTTGGGGTGGTATAGGGCAGATTAGGGTGGTATAGGGCAGGTTAGGGTGGTAGTGGGCAGGTTGGGGTAATATAGGGCAGTTTGGGGTGGTATAGGGCAAGTTAGGGTGGTATAGGGCAAGTTGGGGTGGTATGGGGTAGTTTAGGGTGGTATAGGACAGTGGCGGCTAGTGCTCAAAATGTTTGGGGGCGGCGCAAACATACTTAAAAATTCTGAAAGATACTGAAAAAAACCCATCAGTGGCAGCCTCATTGTGCCATCAAATGCAGCTACTGTGCCCCATTACATGCAGCCACTGTGCCCATCAAATGCAGCCACTGTGCCCATCAAATGCAGCCACTGTGTCCATCATATACAGCCACTGTGCCCCATAAAATGCAGCCACTGTGCCATCAATTGCAGCCACTGTGCCCATAAAATGTAGCCACTCTGCCCCATCAAATGCAGCCACTGTGACAATCAAATGCAGCCATTGTGACCATCAAATGCAGCAGCTGTGCCCATCATATGCAGCCACTGTGCTCATAAAATGCAGCCACTGTGCTCATAAAAAGCATCGATTGTACCCATAAAATGCAGCCAATGTGCCCATAAAATGCAGCCTCTGTGTCCCATCATATGCAACCTGTGCCCATCATATGCAGCCTGTGCCCATCATATGCAGCCTGTGCCCATCTTATGCAGCCTCTGTGCCCATCTTATGCAGCTTCTGTGCCCATCATATGCAGCTTCTGTGCCCAACATATGCAGCCTGTGCCCATCATATGCAGCTTCTGTGCCTATCATATGCAGCTTCTGTGCCCATCATATGCAGCTTCTGTGCCCATCATATGCAGCTTATGTGCCCATCATATGCAGCCTGTGCCCATCATATGCAGCCACTGTGTCACCCCCCCACTCACCGTCTGACCGGCACACACATGGCACACGCGGTTCAGGCAGCAAGTCAAGCTACGGCTCCTGCATCCTCCATGGTTCTCTGTCCTCCCGTGCGTCTACTCTTCCTTCTGCTAGGCGTCCAATTGGAACACCTGTGCCTTCAGCCAATCAGGTGACGGGCATTAGACTTGCGCCTCCTGATTGGCTGAGAGGCGGTTCAGTGTTAGAAAAGCGAATAATAATTCTGGCAGGTGTCACGCGGGGCGAAATCATCCCCCCATAGTGACGCCACTGCCCTATGTAACTATTTAGAGCTCTTTTAACATAATTTCCATAAATATCAGTTAAGTAACCATTTTTAAACTTTCCTATCTTTTATAGTTATTTCAATTTCTCCTTGTCCATAGAGACCCATGAAATCTCTTTGATCATTTGCACTTCAGCTACTTTAACATTAGTCAATTCATGTAACATTTCTCAACAATAATCATCTACAAATAATCTTTTCTAACACATTGGAACATCCTTTTGACCAACCAGTCATTAGTGATTGCTACTTTTGAAACCTTATGAATATCCTTCATGCTTGTCAAATATTTGTTTCAAAAACTGTACTCCATATGAATACAAAAAAACCCCATAAAGCTTAATTCACAAAGCTACAACACCAGAATAGGTATCCTTATTTGATTTTTATCTTTTATTTTCATTTGAAATGTGAAAATTACAGCAAAGTGGTTGAAAACAGAGTGCCCTAGGAAGGAATGCTTTACTGTTTTGTAAATTTAATCTACTGTGTGTATTGGCCATAGCAATGAATCATCTTATTTCTTTCATTATCTAGTGAAGATTATGAAAAGGAGGCAGAATCTGGCTGTTAAAGATGATCTTCAGCCATATAAAAAGCACACAATAATACAGCTAGGAATTCATTAACACATCATGAAATGTACTTTTTAAATACAAGCTGTGGATGTAGCTAAATTTGACTTGGTATTCACCTCTTGCATTCCACTGTACAGCAGAGCTCAGACTGAGGAATGAGAAGGAGAACAAGTAGCCCAATCAGTTAGGCTGTGGTGTTCACTAACAAGGAGCATGCTGATGAGAAAGCAGGGTCACAGAGAGATGAGCTTGTCAGTGTGCTGCTTCTTCTTTACTGTCCAGTCACAGGCTGGGGGAGGAGAAAATACCTGAAAGTGTTAGTAGAGCAGAGAAAAATCAGATCTCTGGCCCAGCAAGTCAGGCCTGTGCTGTTTGAGGAGTGCTGCATAAAGCTCAGTACACACATAATTTTTTTTGTTCAACCAGCGAGTTGAACAGAAAAAAAGGAACAGATCTCTTGATCAACATAAGGGATGTTGATGCAGGGATCGCTCCCACGGAGACATTGTATTCTGACTGGGAGACTCCCCACCCTGCCAGAATACAGCCACAGGCTTCAAGCATTGATCAATGCTAGCATGACTGTTCGACAGAAGCAGATCGTTAGAACAGTAAGCAGTACACACGGACTGAAAGATGGCTGGTCCCGGCTTAAATCTTAAACCTTGATGGATAGAGTACAAACCCTTGGCCAGCTAAAAAAATCACTAAATACTGTATGTATTTCATCTGTCTGTTTAGCTGTTTGCCTGAAGTTTAGCTTTAAAGGCAATACTGATTTGTGTGCATAAAAGGCAATATACACATCTTATGCCGCGTACACACGAGCGGAATGTCCACCAGAAAAAGTCAGACGGAAGCTTTTGATCGTATATTCCGATCAAGTGTGTGCCTCATCGGACTTTTCTTTTAGAAAATTCTGACGGACCTAGAAATAGAACATGTTCTAAATATTTCCGAGGGAACCAATTCCTATCGGGAAAACCGCTCGTCTGTATGCTGTTCCGATGGACCAAAAACAACGCATACTCTGAAGCAAGTACGAGACGGAAGCTATTAGCTACTGGCTATTGAACTTCCTTTTTCTAGTCCCGTCGTAAGTGTTGTACGTCACCGCGTTCTGGACGGTCGGACTTTGGTCGGACTTTGGTTTGACCATGTGTAGGCAAGACTGCTTGAATGGAATTCTGTTGGAGTTCCATCAGAGAAACCTTCGGAGTTTATTCCGACTGCAAAACTGGCATTAGAGAGGTTTCACACTGCTGCTCTGTGGTTTGGCAGCAGTTGCAGGTGCAGTGCAATGTACCTGTGGTTTTTATGCGGGTTAGCTGCAGTTTCTCATTGACTTCTATTAGACTGCAATTTTTTTTGTGGTGCTTTCAGAAAATGCACCAAAAAACTTGCGATCTAATAAAAGTCTATGGGAAACTGTGGGTATCCCACACGAAAGCCACGGGTACACTGCACTGCACCTGCACTGCCACCATACCACACCTTGGCAGTGTGATACTGCCTTTATAGTTCTAAATTCTGTTGGACTACAATTTGTCATTTAGAGAACTATAATAATTTTAAAAAGCTCCCTTTAAAAAGTTGTCCTTTTGGCAAACCACTGTAGAATAGGAAAATGAGAGATCATTGCCTCTAGAGCTCAATATTATAATTAACGTGTTACAAAATGAATCATGTCCTCAAAAATTATTTAATTTGAATTCAGATGATATTCAATGCTGATGAGAAGGACTCGTGCTTTGTTGTAATTACCTGTGTTTACCATGTACTTAACAGCCTTCTGAAATTAGAAACTGCTGTTCTGTCAACTATTGAAATAGAAGATATCCTGAAGGACTGGAGACTCAGACATTACTGAAGCCAAGCAGATTCTGGTCTGGTGATGTGTAATAATTGTGATTTCATTGCTTTTTCTTATCTGCTTCTGTTCTGTAAATTCCATCACAGTAATTTCCTCAATTTGATTGTTAGGTAGGAAGATCTGCCAACAATAATTACAATTACATTCTACCCCAGTTGTAATAGGTGAAGCGTTGTATTCTCAGCACCCCTGTACATATTATTGCAAAACCTCATTGCAATAAATTTAAGGTAATCACACTTGAGTAGACATCTTGGAAAATTGTGATCTAATTACATGAGCAGGGAATCATTTTCTGGGTTTTCCCATCCTCCAATGGGGACACTAGTTCTGGTGACCTTTGTTATAACCAGAGGTTTCTTTCACTTTGTAGGGATTTCATCTCACTTGCTGTTTTGGCTATGAAACAAGAACTAGGGTTGCCAACCACCCATAAATTTACAAACAGTTTGCAAAAATTTATAGATTTTTACACTGTCCATGAATGTCCTTTATGGGCAGAGGCTGACCATAAAATAAATATGGCCAGGGGCGATCTTTGAACTACACATGTGCAGTTCCCAAGCTGGCTGAATCGTATTCAACAATCATCAGCTTGCCTTTGCTAAGCAGCGGGGTGGGATCGCGCTTTCACTGTGGGCTGCATGTGATGTCACGGCACACGGCGTGTCGGGCACGCATAAAAAGCACACCTGTTAGTTCACAGGCTAACGCCCTACACCCTGTGATACCTCTACTGCGCTTCTGAATACGTGAAAAAAAGTATAATTTAAATAAACTATAGCTGCGACTTAATATGTAACAAATACGTGACTAAATTTAAACTTCTAGAGATAAGTGGAGTAAATAGTAGCGCTCAAATAAATAAAAAAAATAAATAAAAATGAAGAATAAAAATAAAAATGTGCTAATGAAAGCAATGATCAATCTAAATGAACAGTAAAAGTATATATGTGTGAATATTGACAATAATACCCTCATTGAGAATCACAATATGAATGTAATCTGACAAAAAAGTTATTGGTGAACACTGTGAGCAAACACATCCTATCACATAATGTTCAAAACAAGACACCCTGTGGCAGATGTGAAAATAATAAATGAAATCTTAACATAAAGTTCATATCATGTGAATATATTCTAACACAAAAAGTTATTGGCGAACACTGTAAGCAAACACATCCTATCACATAATGTTCAAAGCAACACACCCTGTGGCAGATGTGAAAATGATAAATGAAGTCTTAACATAAAGTTCATATCATGTGAAAATATTCTAACAAAAAAAGTCATTGGTGAACACTGTGAGCAAACACATCATATCACATAATAATCAAAATAACACACCCTGTGACAGATGTAAAAATAATGAATAAAGTGTTGACAAAGTTTATAAATATTTCAATGAATGGTCTTAAAAAATCTAAAAATGAAAACTCTTAGTTGTTCTTTGTGATCTTCCACCACACCTCAGTGTTTGTGCTTCCACTCCCACTTAAAGATTTGCACTCACCAGCTACAATTGCCTCCCACTCTCGTGTTTGGCATAACTCGCCTCAACCCACACTTATTGGGGGTTAAAATGTGATCTCCAGATTCCAAACGTGATCTCCAAATTGCAATCCCATGAATAAGTCGGTTGTGACGAAACATGTCGGGCATGGCTATACGGCAAGCATCTGAAGCGTGATGCAAGACATTGTGACGTGACACGCTGCATCGAATGGTGGAGGCTTGAGACTAGGAGTGGGTGAGACTGAACAGCTGACACACTATAATGGGTCCGCCGTGACCACTATAGATCACTTTACCAGTGCATGGAGTTTATGTTACGATTTCCTTTGGAGTGTTTTTTTGGCCTGCTTTGGTTTTTACACATGAGTGCAATGGTGTGCGATGGTTTGAATTTTTAATAAATTTTCTGTACTTTATCACACTATTTGGAGCATTTTTTAATTTTCATGAGGAGCAATCGCTTCTTGAGGAAAAGGATTTGTTGCATTTACGCTCGCTATTTGGAGATCACGTTTGGAATCTGGAGATCACATTTTAACCCCCAATAAGTGTGGGTTGAGCCGAGTTATGCCAAACACGAGAGTGGGAGGCAATTGTAGCTGGTGAGTACAAATCTTTACGTGAGAGTGGAAGCACAAACACTGAGGTGTGGTGGAAGATCACAAAGAACATTTATAGATTTTTTCAGACCATTCATCGGAATATTTATGAACTTTATGTCAACACTTTATTCATTATTTTCACATCTGTCACAGGGTGTGTTATTTTGATTATTATTAATTACTTTTTTTGTTGGAATATATTCACATGATATGAACTTTATGTTAAGATTTAATTTATTATTTTCACATCTGCCACAGGGTGTGTTGCTTTGAACATTATGTGAAAAGATGTGTTTGCTCACAGTGTTCACCAATATTTTTTGTCAGATCACATTCATATTGTGACTGATTTTCAATGAGGGTATTATTGTCAATATTCACACATATATACCTTTACTGTTCATTTAGATTGAGCATTGCTTTCATTAGCACATTTTTATTTTTCATTTTTATTTTTTCATTTTTTATTTATTTGAGCGCTACTATTTACTCCACTTATCTCTAGAGGTTTAAATTCAGTCACGCATAAAAAGCACACACGCCACATGATTTTCCCACCAGCCACCTCCTCCAGCTGCTCGGTCACGCACGTGCTACCTGCTTCTTCTCTGCCCTCAGCCCCTCTTTGCCTACCTGCCTGGTGGTGCCTGCTTGCTGCCACCCAGAGTGCCCACAAAAAGTTTCCCAGAAGAATCTCTAAATTCCGTAAGTATAGGGGGCCGAGGGAGCTGGGTGCCAAATACTTTAAATGCAATGGCGATAGATGAAGCAGTCTAATGGGGGCCAAATGAATACATGCATTGGATCAGTACTAATGGGGCAATAATAAATTAATGCAATGGTCAATGGATGGCGTGGTCTACTGGGGGCAATTATGAATACATGTAATGGAGCAGTCTACTGAGGGCAATAAATGAATGCAATGGTCAATGAATGGAGCAGTCTATTCTCTGGGGGCCAAATTATGTCATGCAATGGAGCAGTACTACTGGGAGCAATAATGAATGAATGCAATGGTCAGTGGATGGAGCAGTCTACTCTCTGGGGCAATTATAAATACATGCAATGGAGCAGCCTGCTGGGGGCAATAATGAATGAATGCAATGGAGCAGTCTACTCTGGGGCAATATGAATGAATGCAATAGAATAGAGAAGTCTCTGACGGCAATAACTGCAATGGAGCACTGACAGCTATACTATAATGTTTGCTTTTTCTTCCTCCTCTTTGTGCTGTTAGGTTGGTTGTCCTGAAACCATGATCAGGCCACTGCTATTGACCAACCTGTTCCACCACTGCTGCCAACACCTTGCCTGTTGCCTGCTGCCCTTCTTGGATCAAGTGAACTGTTGAGCAAATTTACAAAGACATATATAGTTGCAAACCTTTACAGTTATATCATGAATTTTAGGAATTTCTTGAGGCAGATTGTCTAAAGATTGTATAGCTTTATTCTACAAGATGACTTTCTATGCTTGACTGCGTCAACCACATTCTCACTCCATATGATGCCCTGTGCAGTTATTTTCAGTCAAGTGATGATGCAGACCACTTGGTAGCTGTGGACATCATAAGTGTCTTTCTACAGTATCCTATCACTAAGTGCTACTTTCTGTTTCTTAAAACAGTTCTGCCAAATTTCAACCAATTCATTCAAATTTTCCAGAGCAATTCTCCTATGTTACCTGACTTGTACTTCAAGTACTGCCAACTGCTTAAAAGTCTTAATCCTCGTACACACGGTACAAAAATTGGAAGGGAATTGTCGTTTGACAGGCTGTTGTCCAAAATTCTTACTGTTAGTACTCTCCTTTCGACAATTGTTTTCCAATTTTCAGAACAACAAATGTTGAAAGGCAGGTTAGTAAATTTTTGGTGAACGACGGCTCCACATCTGATTTTCAGATGGTCAGTACACAAATCCGTCACACAAAAGTCGAAAGTAGAAACATGATCGGAACCAAGGAACGAGCCGGAAGCGGTCGGTCTTGTAAACTAGCATTCATAATGGAGAATTAACATTCGTGATGAGACAAATTATAAAATGTCTAAATTCAGCGCACATTCTCTTCTTCCTTAATGGGATAATAATGAAGCTGCTTTGCTGGTGATACAGATGTAGTTATGCCAAATGTATTTTAAAAAGCATTTGTTTTGTACGATCTGAAAATCAGGATCAACACTCACCAAAATTCTACTAACTTCTACTAACACAAAATTAGCATAAGGGGCTCAAAGGGGGGCGCTTGAGAAATTAACTTTCTTTTTATACTCTCATAGTATGTCACTACGTTCGTGTTTGTTAAATGACAATTTGCGGATAGTTAGTATGCTAGAAAAAATCCTGCACACGCCCTTTTGACAAAAATTGGGCATCCAACAATCAGAACGTGTGTAGGAGGCTTTATGGGCTACTTTATCAGTCCAAACTTGTTGGTTTCACTTGAAAACTATGCATTGATTGCATTTGACCACACTAATGCCCCGTACACACGGTCGGACTTTGTTCGGACATTCCGACAACAAAATCCTAGGATTTTTTCCGACGGATGTTGGCTCAAACTTGTTTTGTCTACACACGGTCGCACAAAGTTGTCGGAATTTCCGATCGACAACAACGCGGTGACGTCAAGCACGTACTACGAGACTAGAAAAGGCCAGTTCAGAACCAAGCGCAGCACCCTTTGGGCTCCTTTTGCTAATCTCGTGTTAGTAAAAGTTTGGTGAGAGACGATTTGCGCTTTTTCAGACTCGTGGCTTTCAGATCGTTTTCTGCCGCTCAGTTTGTGCTTGTGGGTTTGTATCTGCTCTTCAGTGCATGCAGTCAGTTCGTATTGGAGTTCTCTGTGCGATCTTGTCCGCTCGTTGCTGTTTTTCAGGTCGCTCTTCATAGGCCTTGCTGTTCTTCAGTGCGTTCTGTTACTTCGTTCTGAGCAGCCGACCGTTTTCTAGCCATGTTTCGTATGCGTACTCCTCGTACAGTTCGTGCTGTGCGGGGGCTTGGTGTTGGGGTCCTGACCTTGACACAAGTCCAGTCCATGAACAGGGTGGGGAGGAGTTCATGGACCAAGAATTGGTTGCTTCAGCGTCACCAGTTCTGTCACATGCCTTTGCTCCGTGAGATCCGTGAGAATAATCCTGATGATTTCAGGAGCTTTCTCAGGATGACGGACCCCGTATTTCACCGTCTGTTGGCTTCGCTGACCCCCTATATTAGCAGGCAGGATACCTGCATGAGGCAAGCCATCACTCCGGAGCAGAGGTTGGTCGCTACCTTGCGGTATTTGGCCACAGGGAGAAGCCTGCAGGACCTCAAGTTCTCGACAGGCATCTCCCCCCAGGCTCTTCTTTGTGGACATTTACTGCTTGTGTTTGTTTGAGCTGACCATGACAGAAATGTGTGGAGTGCATAAAATGTCGTGATTGTGTAACCTTACAAAGCACTGTTGGCTGTTATTTACTAAATGCAAAGACACTTTTCACTACAAGTGCACTTGCAACTGCACTGAAACTGCACTTGTAGTGCAAAGTGGATTTCCCCTTAGGAAATAACCCCCATTTTCTCATCAAACAACAATTACATCACCCCAAAAGTGTTGTAGCGTTGAGACAATAATCCACACATTCTTGATGAACAATCTTTTTAATACCAGCACAATCACATGTGCATTTACCCAAGGTTTTTCTGACAAACCGACATGTTTGTGGTATAACAATTTTTGTGGTGTCATTATCCAAAATCAAAATGTCCATTTTATAGAAAACAGGCCTGTGTAAAACCCACAAGAAAGACACAAATCTTGATCTTACAAAGTTCACATTTGGTAGAACTGGAAGGCAATATCAGACATGAGTATTTAGGAACTGTGTTTGATATTGCATTCAGATGGGGGGAAATCACCCCTGGAAAAGCCAAATTTGGAAGATGCACACAAATTTCACAATGTCAACATGTGCTAGCTGCCATCACGGGGGATCAAGCGACGTGTTTTGGGGGAGAAAGCCCTTCCTCACCGCTACTTTATTATTGAGGAAGGGGTTGCACCCCCAAAACGCGTCCATTGATCTCCCGTGATGGCAGATAGCACATGTTGGCACACTGTGTGCATCCTCCAAATTCGGCTTTGTGAAAAATCACAAAAACATTTAGCACATTGTAGCACACAAAAGAAGAAAGTGATTTGGAGGGGCTTTAAACTTGCCCCAAAACATCAATGATGTTTTTATATTTTGGAATAACATCATTGATGTTTTGCTTGATTATTTCCAATTGTAAATTACACCCCATGATCTCCCCGATCAGGATCTGGCCACTTTCGGATGTGAAAGGATCTGGATCCACAACCTCACGATCACCTAAAAAGAGAGGAACCCCAAAATAAATTAGGTTTGCCAAAAAATGCCGCCATCCATCTCTTATCTGAGCCTGTGGTCGCAGACACTCACCTGTTGTGGTAACTACTTCCACCACGTCTTCTTCCTCCTGCTCATCTTGTCTTTGGGGTATTTCCCCTTCTTCCAGAGGTGGGGGGTCTGTGGTCTCCTGGGATGAGGGGTGTCCTCCGAGTCTTTTCTCCCCTATGTAAAACAAAAATGGTATAATTAGCACACAGATATTTAATGTCAGAACTATAAAGATGAAACATTGCTTGGAAGTGGGGTACAATTGTCTATTTTAGCAGAGTTCCAACATGTAATTTTATTAGTGTCCTTTGTCAAGCTTCAATACTTAACCTGTTTGGTACAAGCTTCACAGATGGAGACCCCCCTATAGTATACACTGGAGCACCTGTGTGGCCCCCCTAATAAAAAGGGTGTTCTGGGGTCCCACACTAGTGCTCCAGCGTCCAGATGTGAAAACAGCTGCTCAGTGTCCTCTCCTTACACACAATCTAGTTTGCATTTCATTCTAGTAACAAAGCCATCTACACAACCCAATTCTTTGAAGACAAGTATAGGGCCTCAAAATGGTGGCCAAATGCATATGGGCTAAACAATGGTATTTTTTCGTCCCGAATAACAATGTGTGATCCGAACGAATAATGTGCCCATGAACATGAAAGTTGCCATTTTAAACTGTACAACAGTTCCAAAAGCACATGGAGCAGCACGAACGTAATAAACACAAGAACAATAGGAACACAGCACAACTACTTACTTTTTTGCAGCACTCTCCGGATCTTTCTGTACTGCTCATGTTCTCGTAATTTCAGGTCCGACCACCGTTTCCTGAGCTGATCTTTCGATCGTCGTACCCCGAATTTCCGGTGCAGACTCCTGACCACTTTCGCCATGATCTTGGCCTTTCGGACATTGTGGTTGGGGTAAGGCCCATACTTTCCATCATAGTCGGCCTTCTTCAGGATGTCCACCATTTCCAACATCTCCCCAAAGGACATATTTGAGTCCTTCAATCTCCTTCTGGATCGGGACGTTTCAGGCTCCAGCCTTTCCTCCCCCTCCTCCTCATTGGTGTAATTAGCACGATCCTGCTGTCTATCCGCCATGTGCTCTTCCTCCACTGCGCCGAACGAAAAGGGGCGGGAAATAGACTAGAAAGAACGTCAGGGGCGGGCGGAGTTATACGCATGCGCAGTGTGTATAAATCGTAACGCGCGCGTCTTACGTACGATCTGTGAGCGGAGGAAGGAGCATCGGACACGCCGATCGTGCTAACGAAGGTAGGATCTAAACTTGGGCCTATACTGCTTCGAAATGGAAGCCTATATTGTAACAAGATTAGGGGAGTTTGGCCTGACATTAGGGTTTGTCTTGTGTTGTGTCTTGCAGAGAAAATGGATGGCTTCAACGACCACAATTTCCTGCCCCTGTTCATAGACAAGTACAGAGAGCTGCCCTGTCTGTGGCAAGTGAGACACCCCCACTATAATCACAAACAGAAGAGGCAGGCAGCGCTGGAGAAACTGCTGGAGTTGGTGACGCCGGTGGTCCCCACAGCAACCATCCCTTATTTGAAAGCTAAAATTGGTGGCCTGAGGAGCACTTATCTTAGGGAGCGCAAGAAGGCCACAGATTCCCAGAGGTCCGGAGCTGCAGCAGATGACGTTTATGTCCCCAGGCTGTGGTACTATGAGAGACTGCGATTTCTGTCAGACCACACTGAGGTCAGGGAATCCCTCTCTACTCTTCCTTCCACGCTTCCTTCCATCCCAGCTGAGGCTTCCGATGTCCAACCTGGGCCTTCCAGCCAGGAAGAAGTGGAGGAGCCCAGCTGGAGTCAGGTATAGCATTCTTCTACAGATTTCTGGGCAATAAATAAATGATGTTTATTAGATGTTAGTATTGATCACTAATTGCTGATTAAAAAAAGTGTTTTACATATCAATAGACAGTAGTGGGCGCCCAAAATTGGGAAAAGAATGAAAACTGCTGGGCTCAGAAGGATAGTCTGTTATATTTGTGAACATTGAATTTGCAGCAGTCAGGAGGTGAAAATTGTGTGTGATTGATGTAAAAAATACTAAAACTATGTCCCTTTTTCATACACAGGAAGACCTCAGCCAGGAGGAGGCTGTGGAATGTGGCAGTCAGGAGGAGGCGGGGATTAGTGGCAGCCAGGAGGAGGCGGGGCTAAGTGGCAGTCAGGAGAAGCCTGGGACAAGTCGCAGCCTGACTGAGTCTCAGGTCCCTCCCCTCCGCCTGCCATATAAAAGGGCCAGGAAGGCCACTCCCAGTCCTGTGCAGGATTCAGCATACAGGCTGATCCAGGAGGCTTCGGCGTCCCTCCGAGCCTTCCCCAGTCCTGCAGAGGCCTTTGCCTGCATGGCTGCCACAAAATTGCAGGGCATGCAGGAGGGCCAACGCAGGCTCTGTGAGGACCTGCTTTATAAAGTGCTTCGTAAGGGGGAGAGTGGGGAACTGACACCCAAGACGGATGTCATGGAGAGGGACGATCCTTCTCCTCCTCCTGCTGCCACAACTCCACCACCACAGCCAAAGCCTGTAAGGAAGCGTGGAAGGAAGACCAAAGAGTGATTGCCCTGGGTTCAGTCTGGTCTGACAGAAGATGCAGTCTCTCGTATGACCACAGCCTGGGGACATAGATGTCATCTGCTGCTTTCCGGATCTCTGGGACTTCTGGACCAGACTGCCCTCCCTAAGATATGGACTCCTCAGGCCACCAATTTTGCTTTTAAATAGTTGATGTCTGCCCCGGGGGTCCAAGGCTTCGCCCACTTCTGCAGTTTCTCCAGCGTTGCCTCCCTCTTTGTTTAGTTGTGAGCCCTTAATAAAAAATTTTTGGGTAAATTCTACTCTCCTGTGTGTGTTTTCATCCAAAAAGGACAGTTTGTTGGTGAGGATTCAGGTACATTTCTAAAAACATAAAATGTGAAATTAACAAGGGACAACAACACCAAACAATCTCCTACAGATTAAATAGAACAACATATCAATGGTGTTGAGGGAACTTGTCACAAAAAACACACAAACATTTTCGGGAGTACAAATCAAAATCACCAAAAAAATAAACTAAAAAAAAGAGAAACACAAAAAAATAATCTACATTAAAGTCCAAAAAAAATAAAAATTTTGTTGTCAGATGTGAGAAATCAAAATATATTGAGGGAATCCCGATAAATAGTAACGAAATAAGTTTGTGAGAAGTGTGTGTGAATATGAGCAGCAAAACTACTATATTCTTGTCACATTATAAAGAAGAAGAGAGTGCGCTTTATTAAACCATTTTGAACATTACAGCGTGACGAAAGTGCTGTATCCATTGCGAACGCTAAGTTTACCAGAACGAGCTGTCCCGTGTCGGAATTTCTTCTGAGCATGCGTGGCACTTTGTGCGTCGGAACAGGCCACACACGGTCGGAATTGACGCGATCGGATTTTGTTGTCGGAAAATTTTATCTCCTGCTGTCCAACTTTGTGTGTCGGAAAATCCGATGGAAAATGTCCGATGGAGCCCACACACGGTCGGAATTTCCGACAACACGCTCCGATCGGACATTGTCCATCGGAAAATCCGACCGTGTGTACGGGGCATAATAGTGTAAATTTCAAGCCAACAGACAGTATTTTCATTGGCTACCAAACAAGGGAACATCTGTCTACAGTAGGTGATTTGTCAGCTTTTCAACAGTTCATGGTCTAAGCAACAACATTTTACAAAGCAGTAACTGCCATTAAAAAACTGATGCTCATTGCAAACGGAATCATTCAGCTATTGGCTTTACTAAAACCTTCAAACAGGTCTACTGCTAAATCTGGGGACATTACTAAACTTGCAAAGCATTTTCCACTAATTATTCCCCTGCCTGATTATGACTCACTGCATACTGAATTTTGTGAATACCAAGTGACAGATTTCATTGATGTTGCTGAGACTGACACATATAATTGTTATTGTCACATGGTAGGGCAAAGCTGTATTATCCTTCAGGACAATCTGAAAGTTCCAACATGTGCTAAAATTTGCAAAAACTATGCTTTCCCTTCTCCATTAAACAGCTGAGGTGGAACGTGTGTTTTCATATGTTAAGTTAATGAAAACTGATCTTAGTACCAAACTTTCCGCTACAATGTAGGAAAGCCAAGGAAGAATTACTCAACAAATACTTGAACATGTTGATACCACAATGTATGACCACAAGGTTGAAACTTTATCAAAGCCTAAATGTAGACCACTGTGTATCTCCTCTTCCACTGATAACGTGTATAAGGACAAAGATGGGGATGTGGTGCTGTATAAATACCACTGACTGCAGAAGCATGTACATGTACAGTGACAGTCACATAAGGAAGGAATCAAACCGTTTTGTAAAAAAAGTAATTTTTTTTTTTTTTACTGTGATAGCATTTGAAACAGTTTTAAGCACAAAAAATACAGTTTGAGTTATGAAAACATTAGGGCTATAGCCTGTCCTGGCCTAAGTGTTTTTCTATGTATATTTTGCCTACAAAGGCTAATTTTGCTTTATTTTGCTTTAGATTTTGGAAGTAGCGCTGTCACCATGGGAGCAGTAAACAAAAAAAGTGCACATCTCCCAGCCAGCCGCCATTACATGTGAGTAAAAATAAGCTTCAGGCTACATGTCTTCGCCAAGAAACCAGGCTACTGATGCATTTTGCCTCATCCACCGTGGAAAACTGTGTTAGCGTGTGTGGTTTCCTGTCAGAGACATGGAAGCTGAGTATGATCCTTGCTCACATGTCATGGTGGCTGGCTGGTAGAGTGGCACTTTTTTGGTTTACTGCACATATCACTTTGGATGGGCATATACAAGCTGCACCCCTCCACCTGTGGGTAGGGATGAGGTTCGTGTTCGAGTCGAACCCATGTTCGACTCGAACATCGTCTGTTCGCCGAATTGCAAATGATATGGGCCGTTCGCGCCAAATTCGTGTGGTGCATCACGGCCCATAATTCATTGCGGCATCGCAGTGCATTGCTGGCTGATGATTGGCCAAGCATGCACTATGACCCGCATGCTTGGCCAATCACAGCGCCGTCAGTAGAGGCTTTGGCCAATTATGGCTCAGGGGGTTTAGAACACACCCCACACTATATAAGGCCGCCTGCACGGCGGCCCTGTGTAGTGTGTTCCGGCGTGCTTAAAGAGAGAGAGAGACAGTGTCATTTTATTTGAGTTAGCTAGATTAGGCAGGACAGTCAGTGAGTTAGCTGCACTTACAGTGTATTGTGTATATATATGCATCCCAGGTGTTGTATGTATATATATATATATATATATATATATATATATATATATATATATATATATATATATACACTGTATTCAGTTTAGCTAGATCTGTTCCTGTTATCTTCCTACCGACAGGCAGGCTTGTCTTGTTACAGTATTTACAGCTACCTGAAGAAAATTGCTGGTGTTCTTTTGATCCTATTAGTACCTTAGTCAGGCAGCTAGACTATTTACAGTTATGCCCCGTACACACGGTCGGATTTTCCGATGGAAAATGTCCGATCGGAGCGTGTTGTCGGAAATTCCGACCGTGTGTGGACTCCATCGGACATTTTCCATCGGATTTTCCGAAACACAAAGTTTGAGAGCAGGATATAAAATTTTCCGACAACAAAATCCGTTGTCGGAAATTCCGATCGTGTGTACACAAATCCGATGGACAAAGTGCTACGCATGCTCAGAATAAATAAAGAGATGAAAGCTATTGGCCACTGCCCCGTTTATAGTCCCGACGTACGTGTTTTACGTCACCGCGTTTAGAACGATCGGATTTTCCGATAACTTTGTGTGACCGTGTGTATGCAAGACAAGTTTGAGCCAACATCCGTCTGAAAAAATCCTAGGATTTTGTTGTCGGAATGTCCGAACAAAGTCCGACCGTGTGTACGGGGCATAAGTGTAGTGCGTCCTGCTCACAGTGCTCAGTTAAAGCTACAAGTTAGTTTAGTGTGACCTCTGCACAGTGTTCAGCTAAAACTACAAGTTAGTGTTGTGCGTCCTCCTCACAGTGTTCAGCTAAAGCTACAAGTTAGTTTAGTGTGACCTCTGCACAGTGTTCAGCTAAAGCTACAAGTTAGGATAGTGCGTCCTCCTCACAGTGTTCAGCTAAAGCTACACGTTAGTGTAGTGCGTCCTCCTCACAGTGTTCAGCTAAAAATACAAGTTAGTGTAGTGCGACCTCTGCACAGTGTTCAGCTAAAGCTACAAGTTAGTGTAGTGCGACCTCTGCACAGTGTTCAGATAAAGCTACAAGTTAGTGTAGTGCATCCTCTGAACAGTGTTCAGCTAAAACTACAAGTTAGTGTAGTGCGACCTCTGCACAGTGTTCAGCTAAAGCTACAAGTTAGTGTAGTGTGTCCTCCTCACAGTGTTCAGCTAAAACTACATGTTAGTGTAGTGCGACCTCTGCACAGTGTTCAGCTAAAGCTACAAGTTAGTGTAGTGCGTCCTCTGAACAGTGTTCAGCTAAAACTACAAGTTAGTGTAGTGCGACCTCTGCACAGTGTTCAGCTAAAGCTACAAGTTAGTGTAGTGCATCCTCTGAACAGTGTTCAGCTAAAACTACAAGTTAGTGTAGTGCGACCTCTGCACAGTGTTCAGCTAAAGCTACAAGTTAGTGTAGTGTGTCCTCCTCACAGTGTTCAGCTAAAACTACAAGTTAGTGTAGTGCGACCTCTGCACAGTGTTCAGCTAAAGCTACAAGTTAGTGTAGTGCGTCCTCTGAACAGTGTTCAGCTAAAACTACAAGTTAGTGTAGTGCGACCTCTGCACAGTGTTCAGCTAAAGCTTCAAATTAGTGTAGTGCGTCCTCCTCCCAGTGTTCAGCTAAAACTACACGTCAGTGTAGTGCGACCTCTGCACAGTGTTCAGCTAAAGCTACAAGTTAGTGTAGTGCATCCTCCTCACAGTGTTCAGCTAAAACTACAAGTTTGTTTTTGCAAGCTCTGCGCGGTGTTCAGCAAAAGCTACCTGTAGAAGGTTGGTGGTGTTTTCCTGATCCTATCACTACCGCAGGCAGCTAAATAAGCTACAAGTTAGTTTTTTGCGAGCTCTGCACAGTGTTCAGCTAAAGCTACCTGTAGAAGGTTGGTGGTGTTTTCCTGATCCTATCACTACCGCAGGCAGCTAAATAAGCTACAAGTTAGTTTTTTGTGAGCTCTGCAGTGTTCACCTAAAGCTACCTGTCGAAGGTTGGTGGTGTTTTCCTGATCCTATCACTACCGCAGGCAGCTAAATAAGCTACAAGTTAGTTTTTTGCAAGCTCTGCACAGTGTTCAGCTAAAGCTACCTGTAGAAGGTTGGTGGTGTTTTCCTGATCCTATCACTACCGCAGGCAGCTAAATAAGCTACAAGTTATTTTTTTGCGAGCCCTGCACAGTGTTCACCTAAAGCTACCTGTAGAAGGTTGGTGGTGTTCTCATATTACAGGCAGGCAGTTGATTTTGCTAGCTGCAGTATCAATATATATATATATGTATCCCAGCTTAGTGCAGCTACAGGCCATTAGTATGTCTGGAAAGCCAACAAGGAGAGGCAGACAGTCACAAGCCAATAAAAGAGGGCAAGCAGGCTCTGTGTCTAGAGGCAACAGTGCTGGTCGTAGAGACGGTGCATCCTCATCAGCATGTGGCCGTGAGACACGCTTAGCCTTTTTTTCAGCAGCTGGCCGTGTTGAGCCGCAACATGCAGAAGACTTGGTCGAGTGGATGACCAAGCCGTCCTAATCCTCCTCATCCTCTCTCACCCATGCTCAGGGTACTTGCCGTGTTGGCAAAGCAGCTGCCAACGCGGCCTCTTCCCTCGGCTCAATGGCATCAGTGACTCCTTCCCTAGCCCCACCATGTCCTCCTGAGGAGTACCTCGAACTGTTTGACCACAGTGTTGGGTACATGCTCCAGGAGGATGCCCAGTGTTTAGAAAGCTCTGATGATGATACTGAGCTAGATGAAGGCAGTAACGTGAGCACGGACAGAGGGGGTGCCCAAGAAGGACAGCAATCTGGCAGTCATGTTCCCCTGCTGCAGCATACTGCCAGGTTTGCTCCAGTGATGAGGAGGGAGGGGATGATGAGGTCACTGACTCAACCTGGGTGCCTGATAGAAGAGAGGAGGAGGAGGCACATCACCAACGAGGCAGGATGCCCTCCAGGGGCCAGCCTAAGGGCAGCACACTGACTGCATCACACCCCAAAGCTCTGCATGTGCAGGGCACTGCTGTCTCTGCGCGTTATTCCAAAAGTTCTTTGGTGTGGGCCTTTTTTGAGATGAGTGCATCAGATCGCACCGCTGCTATTTGCAACATATGTCTCAAGCGTATCTCGCGTGGCCAAAACATCTCCCGCTTGGGCACCACATGCTTGTCCAGACATATGTTGACCTGTCATGCAGTTCGTTGGCAAGCGTATCTAAAAGACCCACACCAAAGAACAAAGAGGACCTCTCCTTGCTCCTCATCAGCTGAGATCTCCAACCCCACTATACCTTCAGTCCTCTCTGAGACCTGCACTGAGAGGAATGAAGGTATAGAATTATGTGTGTCACAGCCAAATACTTGTGGGCAATCTGCTTTTGGTACACCGACGTCAGATTGCACCAGGCAAATTTCCCTGCCCCAGCTTCTGCACCGTCGAAAGAAGTTCGCTCCCAGCCATCCACATGCCCAGCGGTTGAATGCTAGCTTGGCAAAATTGCTAGCACTTCAACTGCTGCCTTTTCAGTTGGTAGACTCTGCCCCCTTCCGTGAGTTTGTGGAATGTGCGGTTCCTCAGTGGCAGGTACCCAAACGCCACTTTTTCTCATGGAAGGAGATTCCGGCTCTCTACCGGCATGTGAAAGGCAAAGTCCATGCCTCGCTGGACAGGGCGGTCAGCGGTAAGGTGCCTATTACCACTGACTCATGGTCCAGCAGGCATGGACAGGGACGTTACCTAAGATTCACTGCGCATTGGGTGACTCTGCTGGCAGCTGGGAAGGATGCAGGACAATGTGCAGTAGTGTTGGAGGTTGATCCGCCACCACACCTCCAAAATGCCACTACTAATGATTGTGACACACCTCTCTCCTCCTCCCCCTCCTCTTCTTCTTCCTCCATGTCCTCTTCCTGTGTTTTGTCCTCAGAACCAGCGGTGCTCCGTAGCCGTTCAAGGGGCTACGAAGTATGCAGGCCAAAAGATGCCATGCGGGGCTTGAGCTGGTGTGCTTGGGGGACAGGAGCCACACTGGGGCAAAGGTTCTGTCAGCTCTGCAGGGGCAGGTTCAGAGGTGGTTGACGCCACGCCAACTTAAGGCAGGAATGGTGGTTTGCGACAATGGCACCAACCTACTCTCTGCCCTTCGACAGGGACAAATGACCCATGTGCCTTGTTTAGCTCATGTCCTTAACTTGGTGGTGCAGCGGTTCTTGGACAGGTACCCGGGCTTACAGGATGTCCTGAGGCAGGCCAGGAAAGTCTCTGTGCATTTCCACCGGTCATATAATGCCAGTGCTCGGCTGGCAGACCTCCAAAAGGAGTTTAACCTGCCCAAGAACCACCTAATCTGTGACATGCCCACCAGGTGGAACTCAACGTTGGCCATGCTGCAGCGGCTGCACAAGCAGCAGAGGGCCATCAATGAGTACCTGTGCGACTATGACACCAGGACAGGGTCAGGGGAGCTTGGTTTTTTTTTTCCCAACGCCAGTGGGCCATGAGCAGGGATGCATGCACTGTCCTGTGACCATTTGAGGAGGCCACGAGGATGGTGAGCAGTGACAGTGCATGCATCAGTGACACTGTCCCCCTTGTCCACCTGTTGGAGCACACGCTGCGTGGAATAATGGACAGGGCACTTGAGGCAGAACAGAGGCAGGAAGAGGAGGACTTCCTTAGCTCTCAAGGCCCCCTTTATCCAGACAGTGTTCCTGCGTGCCCGCCGATCACACAGGAAGAGGAGGAGGAGGAGGATTGTGTCAGTATGGAGGTGGAGCCTGGCACTCAGCATCAGCAGCAGTCTTTAAGGGATCAGTCCCAAGAAACACATGGACTTGTAAGTGGCTGGGAGGAGGTGGCTGCGGACCATGTCATCCTTAGTGACCCAGAGGACTCCGGACCAAATGCCTCAGCAAACCTACGCTGCATGGTCTCCCTGATCCTGCAAAGCCTGCCTAAGGATCCTCGTATTCGTGGTATCAAGGAGAAGGACCAATACTGGCTGGCAACCCTCCTTGATCCACATTACAAGGGTAAGGTTGCGGACCTTATCTTGCCTTCGCAGAGGGAGCAGAGGATGAAACATCTTCGGGAGGCCTTGCAGAAAGGTCTGTGCAACGCGTTCCCAGAGACTGGGAGGTTACAAACTCCTGTTTCTGGACAACGTGTTGCTGAGGCTTTGGTCAGTCAAAGAAGGAGCGGTGGAGAAGGTGGCCGTCTGACCTATGCGTTCAGACAATTTTTTAGTCCGCAGCCCCAAGGTATGATCGGTTCCAGCAACCATCGCCAGCGTCTGTTTTACATGGTGCAGGAATACCTAGGGGCAACATCTGACTTGGACACCTTTCCCACCGAAAATCCTCTGGGTTACTGGGTCTTGAGGATGGATCACTGGCCAGAGCTTGCACAGTAGGCAATTGAGCTACTGGCCTGTCCTGCATCCAGCGTTCTTTCGGAACGCACATTCAGTGCTGCTGGAGGCTTTGTAACCGATCACAGGGTGCGTCTGTCCACCGACTCGGTCGATCGACTGACCTTCATAAAAATGAATCAGTCTTGGATCACCACCAGCTACCAAGCACCTGAAGCTGATGTAACTGAATAATTTTTTTTGAAATCTCAGATCCCTTCAAAACTGCCTATGCTGATGCTGAGTGACTATCCTGAGTAATTATCCTCTTCCTCCTCAATGATCACGCTGATAGCTTGTAAGAACATTTTTGGTTCTGGGCGCCGCCACCAGTGCCTGAGGCCCAATTTTTCAGCCCCTGTTTAACATGGGCGTGTAATTACAATTTTTGATGCAATACTTTGCAGCAGGGCTCGTCTCTGCGTTCCAACTAGAGTATCTGTGAGGGGTTGCAGTGCTGTGGCACCAGCACTAGTGCCTAAGGCCTAATTTTTCAGCCCCTGTTTAACAGGGGCGTGTAATTACAATTTTTGATGCAATACTTTGCTGCAGGGCTCGTTCCTGCGTTCCAACTAGACTATCTGTGAGGGGTTGCAGTGTTGTGGCACCAGCATCAGTGCAAAAGGCCCAATTTTTCAGCCCCTGTTTAACAGGGGCGTGTAATTACAATTTTTGATGCAATACTTTGCAGCAGGGCTTGTTCCTGCGTTCCAACTAGAGTATCTGTGAGGGGTTGCATTGTTGTTGCACCAGCACCAGTGCCTAAGGCCCAATTTTTCAGTCCCTGTTTAACAGGGGCATGTAATTACAATTTTTGATGAAATACCTTGCAGCAGGGCTCGTTCCTGCATTCCAACTAGAGTATCTGTGAGGCTTTGCAGTGTTGTGGCACCAGCACTAGTGCCTAAGGCCTAATTTTTCAGCCCCTATTCAACAGGGGCATGTAATTACAATTTTTGATGCAATACTTTGCAGCAGGGCTCGTTCCTGCGTTCCAACTAGAGTATCTGTGAGGGGTTGCAGTGTTGTGGCACCAGCATCAGTGCCTAAGGCCCAATTTTTTAGCCCCTGTTTAACAGGGGCGTGTAATTACAATTTTCGATGCAATACTTTGCAGCAGGGCTCGTTCCTGCGTTCCAACTAGAGTATCTGTGAGGGGTTGCAGTGTTGTGGCACCAGCACTAGTGCCTAAGGCCTAATTTTTCAGCCCCTGTTTAACAGGGGCGCGTAATTTCAATTTTTGATGCAATGCTTTGCAGCAGGGCTCGTTTCTGCGTTCCAACTAGAGTATCTGTGAGGGGTTGCAGTGTTGTGGCACCAGCACCAGTGCCTAATGCCCAATTTGTCAGCCCCTGTTCAACAGGGGCATGTAATTACAATTCTTGATCTAATATTTCACAGCAGGGCCCGTTTCTGCACCCACCAAGAGCGAGTGAGGACTTACAGTGTTGTGGCACCAGCACCACCACCACCACCAAAGGCCCAATTTTTCTGCCCCTGTTCAACAGGGGCATGTAATTACAATTCTTGATCTAATATTTCACAGCAGGGCCCTGTGAGGGCTTACAGTGTTGTGGCCACAACAACACCTAAGGCCCAAATTTCTGCTGAGTATATAGGGCAGGCCCCTACTTTCAAACATCCAACTTACAAACGACTCCTTGCAAATGGAAGGAGACAACAGGAAGTGATATGAAATCTACCCCTAGGAAGGGAAATTCTCTCCTGTAAGAGTTAATATGGGGAAAAAACATTTCTCCTTTCCACTGATGCTTTATCACCAATCCTTGTTTCACAAAAAAACACAAATTTTCAAAAAACATTTATCATTGGGACAAAAAGTGAGGTGAAATCTTCTCAAGAGGAGCACAGACAGCAAAACAAATGTCACAGGGGTGAAAACCCTTCCCTATGTTTTCCAAAAAGGTTAAAATAGATTTTTTGGCTGGAGCTAAACACGTTAAAAATGTACCAGTTCAAAATTACAAACAGTTTCTACTTAACAACAAACCTACAGTCCCTGTCTTGTTTGCACCGCCTGTATACTGCTGTTCAGAGTATATAGGGCCTGGTGGCCCCACACCTTTCCTTATTTTAATTTGGGTGTGGGGTTCCCCTTAATATCCATACAAGACCCAAAGGGCCTGGTAATGGACTGGGGGGTACCCATGCCGTTTGTCTCACTGATTTTCATCCATATTGCCAGGACTCGACATTACATTAAAGCCGCAAGCAGTTTTAAATGACTTTTTTTCCTTTAAAAATGACATTTTGTGCAGGGACTGTTCTAAGCACGGGAAACACGCGCCAGTTTACAGGCATGCTATAGACACCCCCCAGGTACGATATTTAAAGGAATATTTCACTTTTTTTTTTTTACTTTAAGCATCATTAAAATCACTGCTCCCGAAAAAACGGCCGTTTTAAAACTTTTTTTGCATTGATGCATGTCCCTTGGGGCAGGACCCGGGTCCCCAAACCCTTTTTAGGACAATACCATGCAAATTAGCCTTTAAAATGAGCACTTTTGATTTTGAACGTTCGAGTCCCATAGACGTCAATGGGGTTCTAACGTTCGTGCAAATTTTCGGTCCGTTCGCAGGTTCTGGTGCGAACCAAACCGGGGGGTGTTCGGCTCATCCCTACCTGTGGGTCATGGATACAGTATCGCTGGCTTTGAGCAGCTTTCCAAGTATAGCTTAATGTCACCATGGGAGGTTCACCTTTTTTTTTGCCTATTGTTAAAGTAGCAGAAAGTGACCAATTTTCACCAAAGCTTTCAGTTCTCAGGTGGCTACCTAAGATTTCTCGTCACTTTCTGCGGTGGCTATGGAACTCAAATTGAAGGGGAATCTCTCCAATTGGACACAGGTGCCAAAAGACCTGAGTTATATTAACCTGACCTTCATGTTAATGGAGAAATATTTTTGGCTTTTTTTATGCCTTAAACACATTGCTAATTGCACTAGCTACATGTGTGGTGCTTAAAGAGGGAGTCCACCTAAACCGCCAAAAAAAAAATATTAAAAGCCAGCAGCTACAAATACTGCAGCTGCTGACTTTTAATAAATGGCCACTTACCTGTCCCAGGGTCCAGCGATGTCGGCAGGCGACGCCGAGAACCCGCTCGGTTCTCGGCAGCTGCCGCCGCCATCCTAGGTGAGGGTATCAGGAAGTGAAGCATTGTGGCTTCACTTCCCGGTTCCCTACTGTGCATGCGCGAGTCGCGCTGCGCATTGTAACTGGTCCCCGCTATCTCCTGGGAGCTGTGTGTTTCCCAGGAGACAGCGCGGAGGGACAGGAAGAGGCATAGACTCCCATGTGAGTCTATGCTGGAAGTGGGTGCAAATACCTGTCTTAGACAGGTATCTGCACCCCCCTCCCCCCTGAAAGGTGCCAAATGTGACACCAGAGGGGGGGAGGGTTCCGAAAAGCGGAAGTTCCATTTTTGTGTGGAACTCTGCTTTAAGGTATCATGCTCACAGGATGTTTTTTAACTCTCCTAGAAGCCAGCAGCTTTTTTGCAGAAAAAATGCCTGACGCTTGTAAAAGTGTCTAAAGCTTTTACAAGCTTTTAGGAGCTTTTACAGGCTTCAAGCTCTTGGGCAGCAAGTTTTCTTATCCTCTTGATGCGCAAGTAATTCATATGTGCGGTGGCAAAAGGATGGGCTTTAATGCTCATATGCCACACATGAGTACATGGATGGACATGGTTTATGTGCTGAGAGTGTAATCATTGCAAGCTCCTAGCATAGCAAAAGAACTGGTTGCATGGTCTCCCAATTAAGACAGTAGTCATATAATGGGGTAGGTCCCCCTTACATAAAGACCAGGTTAAAGGGATACAAGACTGAGCGGGAAGAAATTAATATTGCTAAGTGTCTGATGGACTTAAAAGCCAAAAAAGTGAGCCCACGCAGCAGGCTGGCAACACTCCTACTTATTGTGAGGCAGCAGCTCAGATGGTCAGCCTGCAAGGGGAAGTGCTGTTACTGGCAAGATCTCCAGGTAAGAAACTTTGCAATAGATTAAAAAAATGTATTTACTGTATATAGTATTTATATAGAAAACTATATATAGTCAGGCATGGTGCCATATATAATGGAAAATAGATTTTGGGTTTACATGCTCATTGCTAGGGCTAAATTGCTTAATTGGACATTGCTCAGGAGCAGAATCCTTTTCTAATAGTGATGGTCTCAGGCGTGTTTGGAATCAAAACCTGCCAGGAAGCAGTCACCGCACATTGCCAATCATAGGCAGTGAGGCATTTCCTGACCTGCAGCTGCACATACACACGCAGTGCCGGCTTCCTGGCAGGTTCGATCCGAACACGCCCAAGCCCATTCTTATTTACTAACAGAGAGATGGTTGCAGTCTAGGCTATTGCAGACATAGAAAGACTACCAAGAATTATTTGAGGGCAGGAGGAGCATACATCTTTCCCTGCCTAAAGGGTTAACATCAGCATCCAATAATTATTTGGGGGGCAGGGGGGAGCATACATCTTTCCCAGCCTAAAGGGTTAACATCAGCATAGTTTGATTGGCATACGGATGAAAAATAGGGCAATGTTTTCAGCATGTATCATTTTTATTTTTTTGCAGGTTTACAATGCAGTACACAGTAGTGTAAGCATCCCTTTTCATTATCGCTTTGTGACTGCCTCAGCAATGGTCTAGCCAGCTGCAGCCTGGAAATAATCACAATAATTACATTGTTCCTTTCTTCTTTTGAAAACTAAAAAAACAATGTAGGAACTCTATGGGAGAATATCTGCCTCTATAGCCAACTCCCACGTCGCTGTTTGCGCATCAGAAAAAAAAATAAAGAGAACTATGAGTTAAATTATTATTACTACTGCTAATGGCTATGCTTTTATAAGTATGATTATTCCAAAATACTGCAACACAAGGAATAAGATGTAGACAGAACAAAGTGCAGAATAATTTGTGAAGTCCAGAATCATTTATGTTAACAGAATAAAACTCGATGAAATGGCATTGTAATAAATGTGTAAAAACAATTGCTCATGAAGGATATTTTCTGGCTGTGGCAAGTTTTTTTTGTAAAAACATTACTTTAATCTACAAGTAATATGTTTCATTTTGCTGTAAATGTCAGAGTTTTAATGTTCACCATTTCGAATTAGAAATTATATAATTTGCATTTCAAGGCAGTGGAAATAATTAGGTCTGCATATAAAATCGGCCACTGAAAACACTTTGGAGGTTGTTGTTATCAGTACTACTTGTCCTTTATACAGGAATCATGTAGAAAGGAAGGATGTTAGCAGCCATTCTTGACTACTTCTCTTGACATTACAAGTTGCATGGCTGTCATGCTGATCCGATGACTTTGGTCCTCTATAATTCAATGCCTTGGAATATGTAAACACCATTTAGACCTTACTCTCACTTCCCTGATCTATATGCTTGCTATGAGTCAATGTATTAGAGTATTGCAGCCAGGCAACTAGCATTTTCAGGAGGAGGTGAAAATAGCAGTCACTGTATTTTTTTACAGCATAGTTTTCTTTAAGGTAATGATCACACCAGCCCGATGCTGGCACCCCAACACATCTCCACCGGGCATCTGTGTTGCAAACCACCAATGTGGGCTGCAGTGCATTACAAAAAAATACAGTATAGCCCAAATTTCAATGCATTGAGGTGTGTTACAGCTTTCTGCCAAGCCCCAGAGTGCCTTTAACAGGGCCTCTATGCTTGGGGGTTGGGAAGGACTGCCCAATTACGAGATCACTGTGATTGGCTGTCACAGTGTTTACATGATTGGGTGCTGGCCCTGTGAATGCTCCCACAGCACAGTAACCCCAGCTGCCTATGGATGCATATGTGTGGCGTGTGGGTGCTAAGGACCACCCTCCTTGTCACCGCACATATTCGTTACGTGGGTGGCAAGAGGTTATTGCAACATTTCTGAGTATACACATTTCCCACATTGTAGTGCAGTGCCATTCCCCAATTACAGAAACAACTGGTAAGTATCAAACTTCAGCATGACCAATAATTATATAAACATATTTAAATTCTATAAATAAACTACCGACACAGTAATCCACGAGTTTCCAAAAAACACAAAATAGTGAAAACAATGTCAATAAATCAGTGTCATCACAGTGTCTAATAATTAATAATATTCACACGTGAGCCCCATAATATAGTGATCCACACTGTAATATCCATCCGGTGAAGCTATAACAAAAGATACTAAGCGCCAATTAATAATGTTAATCTAAAGTGCAATTTAAACCAGCTATAAAAAATGTATTTATATTCTGTACTTAAACATATGCATAACTATCTCCAGTAATCACCACTTTGTACTTTCCCTTAGTGTAGATCCATATTCCTAGGGCATGGTTTACCACCACTAATTATGGTCAGACAACCACTTTTCACAAATGCATTCTTATGCCGCATACACACGATCAGACTTCTCGTCGGAAAAAGATATGACGGCTTTTCCGACGGGATTCCGCTCAAGTTTGCCTTGCATACACACGGTCATGCAAAAGTTCGCTGAAATTACGACCTTCAAGAACGCAGTGACTTACAACACTATGACGAGCCGCGAAAATAAAGTTCAATGCTTCAGAGCATGCGTCAAAGTATTTCCAAGCATGCGTAGGAATTTTGCGTATCGGAATTGTCACAGACGATGGCATTTTCGGATTGGAACTTTTCCCTGCCGAAAAATTAAGAACATGCTCTCAATCTTTTGCTGGCTGGAATTCGGCCAGCAAAAGTCCGATGGAGCATGCACACGGTCACATTTTCCAACGTAAAACTCTCATCGGTCTTTTGCGGCCCAAAATTCCGATTGTGTGTACGCAGCATTAGGCTCCTCTCACAGTACTTTCCCCTGCCCCGATGAAGTGGAGCAATGCATAAAGCAGAGCTTAATGACACATATCTGGGAACTGTATTTGTCCAGGCAGTGCCCTAGAAATATGGACTTACACTAAGGGAAAATACAGAGTGGTGATTGCTAGACACGGTTATGCATATGTTTAAGTACAGAATGTAAGTAAGTTTTTTTATATATAATGTTGTTATAAAATGAAGTTTTATGCCATGTGCGATAGCGCTGCGGTAGAATAAGGGAAAGATGCATGTTTTTCCTTATTTGTATTTTATAACTGAGCTTAGTGCTGGCAGCTTGGGGCTTTGAATGCAGGAGTTTTGGTGTGCTTTCAGAAAGAACACCAAACCTGCAGGATATAATAGAAGTCTATGGCAAAGTGCAGCTACAGTAATCTGCAGGAAAGCCACCGGCGCATCAGTCAGGCCCCTTTCAGACAATTGGTCCAATCGGGTCCGCCTCTCAATTTTTTTTCAGGCAGACCCTCCATTCACCTCTATGGGTCAGCAGATGAAAACAGACTTGTGTTGGTTTACACCCGCCTACTTCCAATCCACCCCCCCCCCAAAAAAAAAACAGAAGGGGATCCGTCCCCTTCTGTCTGGGCGGATCGGAGGGCCCATAGATTAGAGCAGGCTGCGTTCGTGTCTTCTATGCATATGCATAGTGTACAAGGACCTGATCTGATGATCGCTGGTGCAATGCTCCCCCCCCCCCCAAAAACAAGAATATAAGTGCACATTTTTTTACCTGCAAATACCTGCATTTAGTATTATTTTTAAAAAAGTGAACTTATCCTTTAATTGAACAAGCTGGAGTTAGAAGCTGATTGGCTACCATGCTCAGCTGCACCAGATATTGCACTCTCCACTATTAGTAAAACAACCTCATTGTTTAAAGTGGCAAATAGCAATCAACTGAATATTTTTTTTCAGTACCTGAAATTTGATTAATTGATTGACTGATTTTTTCAGGATGCTGCAATTTTTACATAATCAGTGTTTGATTCCCATCTTGATTAAACCAGTTAATGTGTTGTAATACTGCAATAACTTTCCGTGAACAATTTTACATTAATGCAATTAATAGTAGATAGTATGACTTTAAATGTTTCTTTCTACTACTGATTTCCAACTGCCAGCATTTACAGAGCAAATTGGTTAAACCCGCCTACACCTGTCTTTTTATATATATAGTGTTGAAGCAGCACTGGGTATTGAATTAACTTTCGCACAAGTGGATTTAGTCCAAAGTAAATCCCATAACAAAAGCACAGGGATGAGCACAAACAGAAATAAATCTGTGAAAGCAGTCACAGTGCCAGAACTGGTAAATCGTGAACAGAATTTCTTTCCAAACATGCATTCAATCGTTCGCTATGAACTGACTTAACAAATGGCGACACTATGTCGTGGGAGGGCGGGGGGAGGACTAATTTACTACAATCCCAGTGCCAGCTACAGCAGTCTATTGCAGTATGATCACGAGTGGTATAGCTTCTGGTGATACTGTTTAAATGGCTATAGATTTTGCACAGTGCTTTGCAGGCTCAAACACCAGCTATAAAATAGACTATTATGTGAATTTTATTAAACGAAAGCTGCAGTGAAATACAAAGGCTGCCAATATTGACTGCTTCTTCTGAAAATCGTTGTTGCTGGCTGATACATTGGTTTCACTAGTTTATTAGGTTACTGACATGACGCATGTATGTGGCTAAGTTCTGTCTTAACTCTGATGTAACTTGTTGCTTCCGTGTTTTGGGTTTGTGGCTCAGACAGTATTGAAGCTAGAGAGAGCCAGGCAACTGGCATTTTCAGTAGGAGCCCGTCAATAAAAGCCTGCACATTTCTTTCACTATAGGTTCCCCTTAAAGGAGAAGGGTTTGCAAAACAGAGCAGTGCATTAAACAATACCAGATCTATTAATAAAGCGGTGCATATACAACAGCTATACATTCATTATAACATAGGCAAAGTGTGGACTGCCATTAGTGGCTTCCTTTTAAAAATTTGAACTGCATTCAGTATTAAGCTTCAGTATTTTCTGACCTGAAACAAGCATACAGATCAGACATAGTCTGGTCATAGCAAGAGTCCAGTTCTGGGAGGGCGTCCATAGACAACGTCCTCACAGATCTATGCCCCCCCATGAGGCGCGCATTGGGGCGCTCTGTTACCACTGTGTCTTTTGGACACAGCTGATCACAGATTGGGGTAACGGCCAATCACAGCCGCCCTTTACCATGTGATTAGCTGTGTCCAATCAAAAACAAACTTGCCGGTTATCAGCCTTTCTTTCCTCACACTCTGTCACAGCGTGGGGAGAGGAGAGTTGGTTACCGGAAAGTGTGATGGGACTTTTACACTGATATTCAGGGCACTAATCATCAGTGTCCTGATGATCATTGCAGCCCCAATGGTGCCAATCAGTGCTGCCTATCAGTGCCACCTATAAAAGTCCCATAAGTGCTCATCAGTGCAGCCTCATCAGCGCATATCAGTGAAGGAGAAAAATTACTTATTTGCAACATTTTATAACAGAAACGAAGAAAAACTTTTTTTTTTCAACATTTTCGGTCCTTTTTCATTTGTTTAGCAACTAATAAAAAAACTAGTTGTGATTAAATACCACCAAAAGAAAGCTCTATTCGTGTCAAAAAAATGATAAAATTTGCTTATGGGTACAGTGTTGCATGACCGCGCAATTGTCATTCGTAGTGCAACAGCACTGAAAGCTGAAAATTGGTCTGGGCAGTAAGCCCTGGTTCACATTGATGCGATTTGGCATGCAATTTGACATGTCAAATCGCATGCCAATCGGCGGCAATTGCAGTGTCTGAATCAGGGCAACGTTGCATTTGCGGCGCCGCACCGATTTTCAAAAGTAGTTCTGTACAGAAACCCGCACAAATGTCTCTGAAATCGCCTCCAAAGTTGGGACTGACATGCGGGAATGAAATCGTGCGAGTTCAGCTGAACTCGCACAATTTCATTCTTGCAGTCAGTGTGAACCTAGGTGAAGGTTGTGAAAGTGCCCAGTATTAAAGTGATTAAAGAGACATTTACATTGAAGTTTTCATCTTATATGGCTTTCTTATATTCTTTCACATAAGTATCATGTTCGATGCATTTTCATAAATGCTGGCTTCTATACGTATTATTATGTTTTCTTAGTTTAATATTCCTTTCATGCACATAATCACTATTTCCCTTGATTTCACATGCATTCATCACATTGATTTATCATTCATGCTTTTTTACATGCATTTTTGTGGTTGATTTACTAAAGGCAAATCCACTTTGCACTACAAGTGCACTGCAAGTGCACTTGGAAGTGCAGTCACTGTAGATCTAAGGGGGACATGCAAGGAAAATAAAAAACAGCATTTTTGCTTGTATATGATTGGATGATAGAAATCAGCAGAGCGAAGGCGCATGCGTGGCAGCTTCCAAGATGGCCGCGAGCATATAGAGCTCCGCTCCACCACGGCCCCATAGCAGCCACCAGAGCTCGAGAACAGATTGAGACGCTATAACTTTAGCATCAGGGGGCTCCCCGAATCTAAAAAGGAGGTTCAATCAGCAGTCAAATCACTCATTATAGGTCTCATCCCAGATATTGCAGAACACTGCCTCGAATTGGTCAGGGCGCACAGGGCCCTACAACTCCCCCACACTGACGGCCTCCCCAGAGACATCATTGTAAAGCCCCATTTTTACTCAGTAAAGGAGGAAGTAATGAGGAAGTCCAGAAGCTCCGACTCCCTCACCTTACACGGGCACAAAATCCAGATATTCGCAGATCTATCTCCTTACACAATGCAGAAAAGATTAAACTCCTACTCCAGATCCTTATCAAGAAGGAAATCGCATACAGATGGTTATTGCCGCTCCGCCTGAACTTCTCCTATAGGAACAAAGGCTACAGTTTCTCCTCTTTTGCAGAGGGAGAGCGCTTACTGCTACACCTTGGTCTGCTCGCTCAAGAAATACCTCTCGCCCACACCAACAAGGGACCCCCCTCTTCCACTAAGAGGCCCCCCTAGCAAGCCCGCTGCAACCCACTTGGCTGAAACAACACTCTAAGAGATCTAAAGAAAACTTACTGACATAGGGAGCAAGCTAATCCCAAATAGACCAGGGCTCTAGTCTGTGACTTTATCTCCTCACATGATTGGGGTACGAGCCCGGGACTACATTTCGTGGGCTCTCCTCCGAGACTGTCTACTCCTACCCATTGACCCAGAAGGAAGCCCTTCCCTTTTACCCTACAGATTTTGATCTAATAGGGCGACAGGGAACTCCAGCTCTAGGCATTTTGGAGGGACAAGGAGTCTACCCCTTGAGCCCCTGAGTGGGCACCTTTTAACCGCTGACTGCCTTTCCTAGACGGCATCCCACACTAACATAGTGTTTTGATACATATGGAGTCTTCTTTTCCCCTCCCTTTTTTTTTTTTACCCCTCAGTCCCTATAGAGGGAGTCCCAAGCCTCTACCCACTGTAAGATGGAAACAGTTATGTTAAGGTTAATATTTTCTGTATAACATGTTTCTATTACCTCCTCCTCAAACTTAGCCCTCAAGATTTTTACTGCAGTTGTACAAGAGCTCTTACCAATTTTACTTGTGGGGGGCTACCCCGATATAGGCTAAAGGGTTTAATCATTCCCCCGAACTGGGTCTGGGTGCCCTCCTGGCTCCCCTGCCTCTCGGGCTAGGGGGCCTAGATGGCCTTCAGGATTTCTCTGATTATTGTCTGCTGTGTTTGACCCCCGGCCTGTTCGAGGAATTCCTTATCCACCTGCTTTCAGTGTATGTTCCCGGCCTGCACCACAGACTTTCTATTACTGGGTTCTCCGTGTCTGACCTCCAGCACTCTGCCCAGCTCCAACTGAGCTTGTAGGTTAGCACCCCAGCCGGGTCTTCTACTCCAGTTCCGGGGCCGAATTCATTGCTGTTCTTCATCTCCACGCTGCAGGAGTCCTCCTCTCAAGAACTATCTACCTGCTGGCGACCCGTGCCTCTCTGTGCCCTATACCCTCTGTACCACCTCCAGGGGTAGAGTGCGCCTAGCTGCAAGGGAAGCCACTCCCAGCATTTCGGCTTCGGTGAGTACCCTGATAGTACAAACCAGCCATGTCTGAGGCCGACAGAGCGGGCTCCCCTCTTGAGGCACTATGCCAGCAGGTAACAGCTCTTACGCAAGCAGTCCAGAGGTTACAAGATGGCTATTTTCAACTTGAAGGTCGTCTCCAGCACCTAACATTATCTCCTGGGGATGCAGCCTCCGCATCCTCCAGTGGAGCAAGCTCTTCGCAAGATCACTCCAGCACAGCTCCTGCAGTTGTTATGACTCTTCCAGAGCCCAGGGTTCCCACACCTGAACGATTTTCCGGAAATCGAAAAAGTTTCAGAGCATTTAAGAACGCCTGCTTGTTATACCTGGCTCTTCAACCTAAGACTTTTAGTTCTGAGACAGTAAAAGTAGGGTTCATTATTTCTTTGCTGTCCGAAGAACCCCAAGCCTGGGCCCACAACCTCCTGGAACAGAAGAGTCCCTTACTAAACTCTGTGGAAACCTTCTTTGAATCCATGGGAAAATTATATGACGACCCCCAACGCACAGCCACGGCCGAAACCATCCTGCATACCTTAGTCCAAGGGAAAAGACAGGTGGAGGACTATACGGTCGAATTCCAAAAATGGTCTGGGGACACTGGATGGAATGAGGCAGCTCTCAAATATCAGTACCGCCAGGGGCTCTCAGAGACTCTTAAGGATGAATTGGCACGCGTTGATTCTCCTTCTACCCTGGAGGAGTTGATCGAGCCAGCCATAAAATTAGATAGACGTTTACGGGAACGACGCTCTGAACGTTTCCAGTCCCCCCGGCCTACTTGGATGCTAACCAGGGTCCCTACAGCTCACCCGTCTCCTTCAGTCCCTCCTTCCTCTACTCTGGAAAGTGAGCCAATGCAACTGGGCCTGATCCGGGCTCCACTCACGCCTGATGAGAAGCAACGCCGGCGGGAAGCCAACCTATGCTATACTGTGGAGGGGGAGGCCACTTCTTGCGCAATTGTCCTATAAGACCCAGTAAGTCTCATCCACAAAAAGTTATGAACTTTCAGGTAGCTGGTCCAACCTCAACTCACCTTGTCCTTCCTGTCTCCCTATAGGTGGCAGGCGAGGAGATCCGACTACCAGCCATTATTGATTCTGGCGCCTGCAGCTGCTTCCTGGATACATCTCTATCCCGGAGCCTACGCATCACTCTGCAAAATAAAAGACAAAGTCTCCAAATCCATCTGGCCGATAGATCTTCCCCCTGTTCAGGACCTGTTACCCAGGAGACTAAACCCACTCTCACCATTACAGACTCAGGACATCAAGAATTTCTTTGCTTTGACATCATATGCTCTCCCATGTTCCCTATCATCCTGGGAATTCCATGGTTACAAGCTCACGATCCCCACATTAATTGGAGTAAGAAGGAAATCTCCTTTTCCTCGGCCTACTGCTCCCAGCATTGCTTTACCTCTGGTCCCGTCTGCACAGCCTCCTGCCTGACCACCCAGCCATTACCCGATCATCTACAGCACGTCCCTGCAGCCTACCATGGATTTATGGACATTTTTGATAAAAAGAAAGCCGACAGTTTGCCTCCTCACCGACCATACGACTGTCCCATTGATCTTTTACCTGGCTCTGAAATCCCCTTTGGTCGTATATTCCCTCTATCAGAAAATGAGTTGGAGGCCCTTCGGTCCTACATCAACAATCTTGAAAAAGGGTTCATCCGTCCTTCTTCTTCTCCGGCCGGAGCGGGAATTTTCTTTGTTGAAAAAAAAAGATGGCACCCTAAGACCCTGTGTGGACTATAGGGAACTCAACAAGATCACCATCAAAAACCGCTATCCGCTTCCCCTTATCCCAGAGCTGTTCCAACGGTTCCGAACCGCACGAGTCTTTTCTAAACTTGACCTACGGGGCGCCTACAACCTGGTTCGGATACGCCCGGGGGATGAGTGGAAGACGGCTTTTAGGTCTAGATTCAGACATTTCAAGTATCTAGTGATGCCATTCGGGCTATGAAACGCCCCAGCTACATTCCAACATCTAGTGAATGATATTTTTCGAGAATACTTGGACAACTTTGTGATCGTTTACCTTGACGATATTTTGATTTTTTCTACCACCATTGAGCTGCACCAAGTCCATGTAAAGAAGGTACTCACGATTCTCAGGAAACACGGACTTTATCTAAAAGGGGAAAAATGTGAGTTTGAAAAAAACGGTAGTCCAATTCTTAGGGTTCATCACCTCCACTGAAGGGGTCGCAATGGATCCTCAGAAGGTGAAATCTATCCAGGAATGGCCAGCCCCTGTAGATAAAAAGGGGGTTCAACGATTTGTGGGCTTTGCCAACTTTTACCGCAGGTTCATAAAAGGATTCTCATCAATCATTTCACCCATAAACCAGTTGACTCGCCAGCAAAGCCGATTCCAGTGGTCTCAAGAAGCTCAGGAAGAGCTTTTAATAAACTGAAGGATCTATTTACTTCTGCCCCGGTACTACTACATCCAGACCCCGCTTTGCCCTATGTGTTGGAAGTGGATGCCTCTGAGTCAGCTTTAAGAGCAATTCTGTCTCAAAGGCGAGGTCATAAGGCTCTTCTTCACCCTGTGACTTTCACCTCCCGGAAATTATCCCCGCCAGAAAGTAACTATGATGTTGAGGAGCGTGAACTACTAGCCATCAAATTTGCTCTTGAAGAGTGGAGATATCTTTTGGAGGGTGCTTCTCACCCCATTATGATCTTCACAGATCACAAGAACCTGGAGTACCTCAGGGCAGCAAAACGTCTCAGACCCCGGCAAGCCCGCTGGGCTTTGTTCTTCTCCAGGTTCAACTTTCACATTTCCTATCGGCCAGGCTCCAAAAATGGGAAAGCAGACGCTCTCTCCCGGATGTTTCCGGAGACCCCCCAGACAGCAGAACCTGGTACTATTCTGTCCTCACAGAATTTTCTTTGTTTAACCCAGCCGGATCTAAGGACTGCCATTGAACAGGCCTCCAGCCAATGTTTAGACCCTGAAGTACCTTCACTGAGGAAACAGGATGGTTTGTTATGGGCTCAAAACAAAATATTTGTCCCAGTACAAGTAAGGCCCTTGCTACTAAAAACTTTTGATGATAACAAGTTTGCAGGACATTTTGGGGTACAAAAGACTTCTGAACTAATACATTGTTCCTTCTGGTGGCCAGGGTGGAGTCAGGATTGTAAGAACTATGTAAAATCTTGTATTGTCTGCCAACGCAGCAAGGGGTCCAATGTGAAAGCCTGGGGTCTACTAAGACCATTACCCATACCAGAGCAACCCTGGAAGGAAGTGGCTATGGACTTTATCATTGACCTACCGCCTGCTGAGGGGTTCTCCACCATTCTGGTAGTGGTCGATCGCCTTTCAAAAATGGCCCACTTCTTACCTATGAAAGGCACGCCCTCTGCCTCAGATACCACAGATATATTCATTAAAGAAGTAGCTAGGCTCCATGGAGTACCCGATAACATTGTGTCTGACAGAGGAGTCCAGTTCACCTCAAAATTCTGGAAAGACCTTTGCAAATGCTTAGAAATCAAGGTATGTCTGTCCTCAGCTTATCACCCCCAAAGTAATGGTCAAACAGAGAGGACGAACCAAACTCTGGAACAGTATCTTTGCTGCTTCTGCTTGTGCTCCCAAGACAACTGGGTTTCGCTCCTTCCCTGTGCAGAATTTGCCTACAATAATTCCATACACACAGCAACTAACCAAACTCCTTTCTGGGCCAATTATGGATTTCACCCTTCCTTTTTGCCTAACTCTTTTCCAGAGGTGTCAGTTCCTGCGGTACAAGACCGAATAAGTTTTATTCAAACTAATTTTCAATTAATTCAGGAAGCTTTGAAGAAGGCTCAGGACAGCTACAAGAAATACTATGACAGGGAAAGGAGGAGCAATCCAACCTTTAAAATCGGAGATGAAGTCTGGTTATCTGCAACAAACCTCAAACTTCCTTGTCCCTCACGCAAATTGGGCCCAAAATTTATTGGTCCCTTCAAGGTGAAAAGAGTAGTGAACCCCGTGGCTTTTGAACTTTCTCTACCTAGCTCTTACAGGATTCAACCTATTTTTCATACTTCTCTTTTGAAACCAGTAACTCCCAGCTCTTTCTCAGGAAGGGAAGAATTGCCACCTCCTCTGATCAATATTGAAGGCGAAGATGAATTTCAGGTGGAGGCTATAATGGACTGTAGAAGGAGGGGGGGTTGTGTCCAGTACCTGGTCAAGTGGAAGGGGTACCCCCAAAAAGACAACTCTTGGGAACCTTCCTCCAATATACACGCCCCACGTTTAATACAAGCATTTCACAAGAAATATCCGGGAGTACTGGCCAGATTGGGCATCCAGAGGCTGCCCCTTGGGGGAGGGCACTGTCAGAGAAGTAATAGAAACAGAACTTGCCAGTATCAGAATGTTCCTGTGCGTCTGCGCGGCGGAGTCGCGCTCCGGCGCATGCGGGTTCACGATGTATCGGAATGGCACACACAGGTTCATGACACGGGCACGGCACAACTGCGTAACGGCGAACGAATGTACACACGTTAGCGTTACACCCCCTTGCTGGCCTATATAAAGACTGATGTGTTCCTTGTATAATTGCTGGTTTGTCTTTCAGCTTCCTGTGTTCCGTTCCTGATTCCTGCTACTTGTACTTACCTGTTGTGACCCGGATTGACCTGACCTACCCTGCTTCTCTCCAGTGTTTGACCCCGGCTTGTTCAAAGGACTTCTCTATCATCTGCCTCCTGTGTTTGACCCTCGGCCCATCTTTAGGATTCTCCTGCCTTCCTGTGTATGACCCCGGCTTGTCTAACGGACTCCTCTGCTATCCATCTCCAGTGCACGACCTCTGGCTTGCCTTCAGGATTTCTCTGATTACTGTCTGCTGTGTTTGACCCCCGGCCTGTTCGAGGACTTCCTTATCCACCTGCTTTCAGTGTATGTTCCCAGCCTGCACCACAGAGTTTCTATTACTGGGTTCTCCGTGCCTGACCTCCAGCACTCTGCCCAGCTCCAACTGAGCTTGTGGGTTACCACCCCAGCTGGGTCTTCTACTCCAGTTCCGGGGCCTTATTCATGACTGCTCTTCATCTCCATGCTGCAGGAGTCCTCCTCTCAAGAACTATCTACCTGCTGGCGACCCGTGCCTCTCTGTGCCTTATACCCTCTGTACCACCTCCAGGGGTAGAGTGCGCCTAGCTGCAAGGGAAGCCACTCCCAGCATTTCGGCTTCGGTGAGTACCCTGATATAAACCTACGTTCCTACACCAGGGATACCCCCAATTTTTTATAGCCTCCACAGACAACAAAACAAAGGGGGTGGCTATCTGCTTTGCTAAAGTTATCAACCTTTCTCAACCCAAAATTATAGCTGATCCATTGGGCCGCTACCTCCTGGTGCCCGGATCTATCGACGAGGAGACATATACTTATAATATACCCCCCAACAAGGGCCAAAAACACTTCTTTGAAACTTTGCTCCTCAAACTGCGGAAGCACTTTAAGGGTCCAATTGGCAGAGACTGTAACACCGCATTTAATTTCTCCCTAGACAAATCTGCAGGCTGGAAACTGAAACCCAAATGCCCCTCTAAACAAACCGCTAAAATTGCTCGCTTGCTGCACTCAGCCAGGCTAGTGGATATCTGGCGAGAATTTAATCCCCATATGAAAGATTACACCCACTTTTCAGCTCCTCATGGCTATTTTGCCAGGATAGACCATATCTTCACACACTCCACAACGATCCCGTTAATCAGAGGATCCTCGATTGTAGATTCCCCCTTGTCAGATCATTCGATAGTGACCCTGATATCACAAAGGCCATCGGGATTTAGGGGACCCTATCGTTGGCGATTGAATGAGGCCCTCCTGAGTGACCCGATAAAATGCTCCTTACTTGAGAAAGCTATTAAAGAATACTTCCTTGACAACGATAACATAGAGGTGTCTCCGTCGGCCATTTGGGCGGCACACAAGTTGGTACTCAGGGGGAAATTCATTCAGCTTGCTTCGAAATTTAAAAAAGAACAGAGGGCTGATACCAAGAAACGTACAGAGGAATTCTGTCATCTAGCGAAGGCACACAAACACAACCCTTCTCCGGAATCCATGGCGAAATTAGATACAGCTCGTGCACTTAGATGGATTGGGGCTAAATACTATTCCCAAAAAGACAGGATTGGCTCCAAAATTGCTGTCAAACTGAGCCCTAAACACTACACACTAGCATTTCCCAAAATTCGTTCCGTTTCGGGAGATTTAACACAAAATCTGACAAAAATATTGGACGCATTTCTACAGTTCTACTCTGATCTGTACAAAACTATGCCAACTCCCCCCCCAACCACTTCAGGACACATTCCTGGATAACCTCCCTTTGCCATCACTGACTAGGGACCATAGGGAGCTATTGGAGAGCTTGTTTACTCCCGAGGAGGTCTTGGACACCCTCAAGTCCCTTAAATTGGGTTCCTCTCCTGGTCGGATGGGTTCCCCACTGGATATTACAAAAAATTTGGCCAAACTCTGACCCTGCACCTGGCCTGGCTCTTCAATTCTCTCAGGGATGGAGCCCCTCTAGGAAATGATCTCAGCCTATATATCAGTCATCCTGAAAACCGGGAAAGGACCCAAGTGAGGTTGGCAACTATTGTCCAATCTCGCTATTCAACAACGACATAAAAAATAATGACCAAGATTCTTGCGAATAGAGTAGTGAGTTTTACATTTTCCTACATTCACAGAGATCAGGTGGGCTTCAACCCTGGGAGACAGGGACCGGACCAGATACGGAGAGCAATAGATATTATTTCATTACTCCAATCACAGTGGGATGGGGGCCCCCCAAAAGGGTTTTTTACTCTCGATAGACCTGCATAAAGCATTTGATTCAATGGACTGGGCCTACTTGTCTGGGATACCAAGTTGATGAGGCTTTGGACCATACTTCCTGAACATAATACATTTGCTTTATTCAACCCTGCACGCCCAAGTTTGCCTAATGGGTAGATACTCGGAACCCTTCCCTATTGGCAGGGGCACCAGGCAGGGATGCCCACTCTCCCCCCTCCTCTTTGCGATGGCCATAGAAACTTTGGCCATAGCAATCAGATCGAGTCCTGACATCAAGGGGGTACGCTGCAGGAATCAGGAACATAAGTGCGCACTGTATGCAGATGATCTTCTCCTCTTTCTCACCTTCCCACTGACATCGATGCCTACGGTCTATAAAATACTGCAAAACTTTAGCAAGATCTCTGTGTTGCGGGTTAACATGTCTAAATCGATAGCTCTAAATATATCTGTTCCCCCGGACCTGCTCAAACAGCTTACACACAACTTTGCCTTCTATTGGGCACCTACCACAATACCGTATCTTGGCGTCAAACTCATCCCTGATATCAACAATCTCTTCCAGGCGAATTACCCCCCTGATGATACATAAATGTATGGAGTCCTGGAGAGGTGGTCGAAGTGGGGTCTATACTAGCTGGGCAGAGTTCATGCGGTTAAGATGACTCTGCTCCCCCGCTTACTGTATTTATTTCACTCCCTCTCGATCCCGATTAAGAAACAATTCCTTACTAAATTCCAGTCCTCTTTAGTGAGCTTTGTCTGGGGTACCAAAGGCTACAGACTCCCTACAAGGATTCTAATTAGACAAAAATCTCAGGACGGGGTGGGTCTGTCGAATTTATGGTGGTACTACCAAGCTGCTCAACTGTCCCAAATAACCACAGTTTTATCTAGAGGTACAAAGCCTGATTGGGTATCCATGGAAAGATGAGCCATTCCGTTAAATAAAATAGATTACCTCCTTTGGTGTGAACCAAAATCCAGACCCGCTATCATGACACCTACCCTCTGCCACTCCGTAGCTCTGTGCTCCACTCTCTACACACAAAACTCTCTGATCTTGCCCTTGAAGCCATTATCGCACAACTTCCATAACACAAGTTTTCCATTGGGTATGAATATTAAATCCTTCCAATGGTGGACAGACAAGGGCCTTTACCGAATAGGTCATTTTTCTCCCAGGCAGGCCCTCTTACCCTAACTCACTGCAGGAAGAAATTAGAAATGCCCAACTCGGAACTATTCTGATTCTCCCAAATATCCCATTTCCTACACTCCATTTGGCCCAATAAAACAGATCCCCCCACAATCACCCCCTATGAGCACTGGTGCTCAAACACTTTGGATCAGAGAGGAGGGATCTCGCTGATTTACTCAGCTTTGGCAAAAAATTAGGACATTCCGTCATATGCTCGGGCCTGGGAGGAAGACACCGGCTGCTCCTGGACTACCTCGGACTGGTTTCGTGCGTTTCAACGCTCATTTAAAGGTATCCTCAACATTTCTCTTATAGAAGCCAGCCTTAAAGTTCTAACGAGGTGGTATTACGTCCCCTCCAGACAGCAAGGATCTACCCAGGGACCTCTTCTTTGTGCTTTAGGGGATGCGAGATAGAGGGCTCTATGTTCCACATATGGTGGACATGCCCCCGCATCAGATCCTACTGGAGGAAGGTATTCCACACCCTTAGGGTCCTAACGAATACCACGGCCGATCCAGACCCCAATATAGCACTGTTAAACCACCTCATACCTGGGTTACCAAAACATCAGCAGGCACTGACTTACTATGTCTTACTGGGTACTACAATTCCGCTAGCCAAAGCCTGGAAAAACCCCACGGTATCCTTCCAGGGGTTCAAGTGGAAAGTTTCTTGGATAATGGCACAAGAAAATATAGTAGCCAAACTTCACGATACAGTAGGGAAATTTAACGCCATTTGGGAACCCTGGGCCTCCTATAGCAATATCTCGATCTGCCCAGGCATCCCACCTAGAGCCACGGCGGATTCTGAACGAACATGAACCCACTTTCTAAACACTTTCTTTTCTTTCCTCTTTTCAATGGGCAGGAGCGGTTTAGGAGCGGTGAATACACCGCTCCTTCCCCGCTCCAAAGATGCGGCTAGCAGGAGATTTTTTCTTCTCCTGCCAGCGCACCGCTTCAGTGTGAAAGCCCTCGGGCTTTCACACTGAACAAACAGCGGAGGCTGTTTAGGGGCGGTTTGCAGGCGGTATTTTTAGCGCAATAACGCCTGCAAACCGCCCAGTGTGAAAGGGGTCTAACAGTAACAACACAGAGAATAGTTAAACTGGTTGTAAAATATTTTTTTTTTAATAACAAACATGGTATACTTACCTTTTAAATAGTACCGCACTACTTTAACCAAAGTAATTGGACAATTATAATAATAACAATAATTATAAAAAATTTAGGATCACAGTGCTTGATACACCAAAATATACATAATTTACATAAATTAGATTATATCCCTGAGGAAGACACATGACCCTGTGTCGATATGCGTAGGGATGGGGGCCAGGACGGTGATGACATCTGCATCCAGCATGGAGCTGTGAGTCGAATCGTTGTCTGCAAGGCTTCTGTGTTCAAAAAATGGATTTTAATGCTTGTCAGAGCCTGGTGTGCCGGAAGCACCCGAGCAATGTGAGTAACCTGGACTTATTTAATAAAGTGATGTTTTATGTAGGATATAAGCACTATTAGTAGTTGTTCTTTATATATGCACTTTGGATACTACGAATCACCATGAGCCATATCTGAGAGGACAACAAAGCCTGGGGAGGCTAAAAGGCTTGTATTGATCTCACTTAATTGTAGAGAGCACACTCCCTCAGGTGAGATTATTATTATTGAGCACTTGGAGGTGAACTGTTGAGTGATCTTGGAGTACTAATGAGAAATGGAGCACTTGTCTGAGCTGTCTGAGCACAAGTTGGGAGTAAGCGCTCGGTGGGATATTACAGCTCTTAATGGGAGTCTACATCTTCATTTTTTTTCATCACTGTTTCACTTTTAGTATTTATACAGTTTTTTTTTGCATGAACTATTCAATGTTTGCGCTGATTTAAATTATCCACTGATATTGGATTCATGTATGTATATTTTGATGTATCGAGCACTATGATCCTAAATTTTCTATAATTATTGTTATTATTATAATCCTTCCATTACTTTGGTTCTGTAGCGCGGTACTATTTAAATTTGAAATATACCTGGCACATTTATGAGAGTGTGAACAGTACCAGCAGCATAGTCAGCCTACCTTTTGGTAATTATTATTCTCAATTAGGATTTTCACAATATATATGGTATACCTACCTGCTGTGTGTAATGGTTTTACACAGAGCAGCCTGGATCCTCCTCTTCTGGGGTCAATCGCCGACGCTCCTGGCTCCTCCTGCCTTCCGAGTGCCCCTAAGTAAGCAGCTTGCTAGAGGTGCACTTGTGTGGGCTTGACACGCAGTGCAGCTCGGCCCCGCCCCACCCCGATGGGGTGTGGACATCCAGTGAAAGGAAACTTTTAGACAAGGTGTAATGCTTGCTTCATTGCTTTTCAGAGGTCTATTTATTAGCGGCTGGCAGGCATTCAGAAGGTGCTATGGCCTCCTCCTTCCTTGTTTGTTTGCCTTCTTTGTTTTTTTAATTACAAAAGCAGCAATTTTATATTGCAGGACTGCACTACAACTGTGAGCCAAATGTTTGGCTTGCAGTTGAGATGTGGCCCCATTGATATTTTAATGAGTGAATTTGACAGGCAGTGCCACCTGTCAAGCTGTGCAGCCTGAGTAAAAATTTGTCGTAGCCTGAAGAACTACAGGGGGATTGTAAATGACAAGGAGAAGAGACATGAAATGCTACCAGAAATAGAATTACAGATATCGGTGGGGATGGGATCTAGTAACATCAATGGCTGAAAAGAACTAAAATGAGGTGAAGAGAGGATCAATACAGAAGACCTCTCACCATTAGGGATGAGCTCAGACAGGTTTACATCTTAGTCCGAACCAGCCTGAGCTATCCTGCCAGGAAGCTGTCATTGCAGACCGCCAATCATAAGCAGTTGATACATTCCCCACCCACTGCCCCAGACATACAAGGGACATGTATACACAAGTGGGAGCATACCTCTACCACTTAACATTGGCAGTCTACAGTTACAGCTTACTGGTGGGATAGCTCAAGATAACTCAGGTGGGTTCAGATTAGTATCCTGTGCTCATCCCTGCTCACCATCTACTAGCACAGATAAGTTAAATAATGTAAACTGGAGTTTCACAGCATGCATTGAAAAAGGCAGTTACAATATAATAGTGCAGAATTACCTTGCAACTAATCAGTTTGAAGTTTACTTTAGGAAGATCAGTGATGGATGAATGTTAAAGTGGCTTAATGCATGCTGCTCTTTATTTAAGCGTGTGATAGAGACCACTGCACATAGCATACTAATACACATACTCTTGTCAAAAAAGGTGTGCTGGGAATGATTTTAAAATGTAGACCTTGGATGTAGAAAAGAGTAAATCTGGACCATCTGACAGGAAGCACTAAATTTATATCCTAAAATAAAAGCTGGATTTAACTTGTAATAAATACTCAGGCTATCTCAGGTTTGCAGTTACACCAAGAAACTCAGCAGCAGACAAAACCGAAGTGTTTTAAATATGCAAGAATTTGTTTTTTGTAAGTGTGTACTACTTTACTACTGCAAAATGCATATTTTTTTTTATTTCCCACTCTATCACTAAGCTTCCCCACCAAAACATTAGGTCTTGCATAAGACAGTGGTATTAGGGAGCTTTTTTAAGGAAGAACCAGTAGGAGCTGGGGAAACAAGGGACATCAACACTCATTTCTCAGGAACATGTAGACAGGGGGTTAAATAGTTAAATAATTTTGCTGGGGTGTACATCCTCCTGTCTGTGTGACTTCCTGTCTGGTCTGGCTGGGGGTTAAAATACAGGAGGACGTAGATTGCAAACGACACAATGTAGGATGCAGTCAGTCAAGGGTTTCTGATCTACATTGCCCCTGATTGAGACCTTTCAAAGGCATGATAGACATGGTCTTGGACTATTCTGTACTTTATCTATAGAAAGCAGCTGAACTAAGGGAAGGTGTGCGCATCATAGTGAGTATATTGAAGGGAGTGAAGAGAATGTTTTGCACCGTTATGCCATTATCTGTATTGATGTTCTGTCACTGGATTTCAAAGTAAAGCTGTTCAAATGCAATGTGTGGCGTGCTTTGCCTTTACTAAGAAGAAGAGCGGAGTACTATTGACTAATATTTTGGGGTAACCAAGAATCGATAGTTATGGGAAGGGGGAGCAGCCAGCTCAAGATAGGAGTGGTGGTGGCCAGAAGACAGAGAGTACTGATGGTGACTTTGTCTGGTTGGAAGGATGCACCCCCTCGGGCGGCTGGACTACTATTACATGGTCCTCAGCTACGACACTGGGCTGATTGTAGGGACCTGGTCTGGAACCACAGTACTGCAAGGCCTTGAAAATTTAGTCACGAGGCTCCCTTCATAGCCTCCAGGCAGAATCTACCATAGGCGTGTGTATCGTTAGGAGCTGGTGGGAGAAATGGTGCTCTGCATTGTCAGTCCCTAATGGTCTCTGAGTTGGTGGCAAACAGCAATCACTGGCAGGATACATAACATGGATGTTTTCTTCTGTTTGTGGGACCCCAGTAAGTTAGAAGGACATCTGGTCAGAAGGGGGCGCAAACCACATACTAACAAGCAGAGTGGTGTTTAGTGGCTCAGGCTTCAGGAGAGTAAGTGTTGACGCTTTTCTTTAAGCCTGAACAAATTCTCTCTATTAACCCACATAGAGGTATGTGAACTGATTTCTCTGCTTGCCATAGGCAGGGCAGGTGTGGTTTTCCGCAAACCATATCTATGTACAGTATGTGTATATTATGAATACATATACATAGTACATGTAGCCAGGTGCCCGCCAGCTGTATGTGTTCCACAAGCTCGTTCACCTCTCCATCCCCCCTGCAGCTGTGAGCAGTGAGAGAGCGGCTGTGCAGAGCTGGGCTATGTGTACCCACCCGACTATAGAGACCCAGAGGAGGAGCACTGGCACTCTGCATTTGTGTGCCCCTGTGTGCTGCTTCTTTTTCTCTTTCCCACTGGGCTGCTGTGTATAATGAGGCTGTTGGGCTGCAGAGTGGGCTCTGTGTAAAATTCCCCACTCCTTCACCCCCCTCTCTCCTAAGAGTGGACTTGAACTAATCAGAGAGCAGGATAGCCAAAACCAATCAGAGGTCGGAAGAGGACTTGCATTGTGTCTGCCACCATGAATCTTGGGAACTGGAGTTCTTAAAAGGGCGCTGCACAATATAATTGAATGGCTGCAGAACTACAGCACCCACAATTCCATAGACACAGAGCAGGAGAGGACAAGATTCTCCTGATCCAATCTGCAGAGATCATGGCAAACCAGCACAGGGAACAGTACAGTGCAGACCTGTTGCTGGCGTCTGTGCACTGCAGAGCTTAGAGACTGAGCCTATGAGAAAGCGAGCCCTTATGAGCACCCATAGAGCCTGAGGACTAAGCCACAGAGCGTCACTGTGCCATAAGACCTGCTGCCGTGTGAGTGCCTACACCAGAGATGAGAGACTGGGCCAGTGAGGGACCAATTGTGAGGACTGAAAGAGCTGACTGCCAGGCCTATGGGACCAGACCTGTCACCTGCAAGGAGTGGTGAGCAGAAATACAACACTTTACCTGTTACTTTGCACACAGTTAACGCAACAGAGAATGCACTTTACTTAGCCGCCCATCAGCTATTCAATGACAGTCTTAAAGGGACAGCTATACATGCACCACCAAGAGAAGGGCCCCAACAAAAGCCCTCCAACACAGACAACTAGGGGCCAGGTACTTGCAACTACCTCCAGGGGTACCCCTTTGTCAAATATGATGCTACACTCTGGTAAACATGGCCCCGTCCCAACTTTTTTGAGACGTGTTGCTGCCATCAATTTCAAACTTGCTTAAAATCGTACATTTTCTCAGTTTAAACAGTTGATATGTTTTCTATTGTGAATAAAATATAGGTTTATGAGATTTGCAGATCATTGTATTATGTTTTCATGTAGATTTTACACAGCATCCCCACTTTTTTTTTAGAAATTTAGGTTGTATTAGCAGGAGGAATATTTAAAGAAAGGGAGGGGGTTAAAGAGTAGCGGAAGGTGGAGGAGGAAGAGGTGAAGGAAGAATAGGAGAAGCAGAGGAAGGAGTTGTAGGAAGTGGATCTGGAGGAGAAGGAGGAAGAGGTCACATTAGTTATGCTCAGCTACCTCCATGTAGAAGCACTGCTACAAATCCTTTTAAGTTTCCTTGTCGTTTTATTTTTTCTTGGGGTCAGGGTGTCCTCATTTGGGGAAATGTTGACAACCTATAGCCATAGGATTCTATATTTAAATTTCTCTGCTTTACAGCGAGTTAGTGATCAAATCATTCCACCAAGTACTATGATTACCAGAAAAATAAAAGGAAGAAGAAGAGGGCACATTAGCAGCAGTTGCAGACAAGGGATGGTGGACATACCCTGTCTCTAGATGGTGCTGTCTCACAATCACTCTGGGGTTGATTTACTAAAGGCAAAAAGACTGTGCACTTTGCAATCACGTTCAAGCAAAAATGCTGTTTTTTTTTTATTTTCCTTGCACGTGATTGGGTACTCTTTGCAAAGTGAAGCCTTACCTCATTTACTAAGCTCTGGAGCAACTGCATTTTGCAAAGTGCACAGTCTTTTTGCCTTTAGGAAACCTGGAACCAGATTTCTGTGCAGGACAGACTAGGGAGCAGCTGTTTGCTTGTATGAGAGTTACCATGAATACAACTTAATCACCAACACGGAGATCGGAGACTACCCTGGGCGCCTTACATGATCACGGTGGCAAGGAGATCGTGGATGATATAATCATACGCTGTATGCCCCTTTGGGGTTATTGGATCTGGTGAGTGGGGACCCTTGAGGGGGAGCACAAAAGTCACTAAGAACGTTTGAAAGTACCCCAGTCACGGTTTTGTTTGAAGAAAATCTGAACACGGTTTTGCAGAAATTCATCACTTTATGGACTATGATCACTATCTTTATTTGTTTGATGTTATGTGCATATACCTGAACCATTAGGCAGAGGTGCAGTTTATCTATTTGTTCAGTGCAAATTCATCATACCATATGTTGGTTTCTTGTTAAAGGTGCACCACTACTAATTATAGGGGACCAATTTAGGTTTCCAGCTCACAATTTTACTCACTTTTTATACTTATTAGTTTACCATTCACTATGATTTCTCTTATCACATAGAGATTTTGACAATTTGGCACAATGTATTGTTGGTTTTTGTAAACCTCCACTAGGGTTTATGTGGCTTTTGCAAACCTCACTCAGATATCTATTATAGCTTGTAACTATCACTTAATCAGGATACAGGGGGAACCCCCCCCCCCCCCCCCCGCTGTAGCTGCTCATCCCATATAATCCTATAGGGAGCGCCATACCCCATTGTAGAGATATTTGTAATTAGTTGGAGGATCCTTAGGGAAGCCCCTTTCAGGGGGGCTGCACACCTTAATCCTTGTCCTAAGCGCAGCCATCATACATATTTTTACAATATTGCTTCAGGTTAAGTTCTCAAAGAGGGTTTCTTTTCCCCCTTCCTCTCTGACCACAGGTCCAAGGCCTACTTGTATCCTTATAATATAAAAGTGGATTGCGCTAACTTCTGTGTATGATACCACTTCTGAAATATGCAAAAAAAGGATATCTATGCTATGTAGCGTGCTTTTCTGTATCAATTAATATTGTGTCAAAAATATACTGTCCACTTAGTGTTTACTAGTGACAAAATAATATTCCAAATAACTGTTTAAAGTGCTAGTGCTAAAAAAAATAAAATATGACAAATATTAACCACTTGAGCCCCGGACCTTTATGCTGCCTAAGGACCAGAGGTCTTTTTCCAATTTGGCACTGCGTCGCTTTAACTGCTAATTGCGCGGTCATGCAATGCTGTACCCAAACGAAATTTGCGTCCTTTTCTTCCCACAAATAGAGCTTTCTTTTGATGGTATTTGATCACCTCTGCCGTTTTTATTTTTTGCGCTATAAACAGAAAAAGACCGAAAATTTTGAAAAAAAATGATATTTTCTACTTTTTGTTATAAAAAAAATCCAATAAACTCAATTTTAGTCATACATTTAGGCCAAAATGTATTCGGCCACATGTCTTTGGTAAAAAAAAAGTTAATAAGCGTATATTTATTGGTTTGCGCAAAAGTTATAGCGTCTACAAACTAGGGTACATTTTCTGGAATTTACACAGCTTTTAGTTTATGACTGCCTATGTCATTTTATGAGGTGCTAAAATGGCAGGGCAGTACAAAACCCCCCCAAATTACCCCATTTTGGAAAGTAGACACCCCAAGGAAATTGCTGAGAGGCATGTTGAACCCATTGAATATTTATTTTTTTTGTCCCAAGTGATTGAATAATGACAAAAAAAAAAAATATTTACAAAAAGTTGTCACTAAATGATATATTGCTCACACAGGCCATGGGCCTATGTGGAATTGCACCCCAAAATACATTCAGCTGCTTCTCCTGAGTATGGGGATACCACATGTGTGGGACTTTTTGGGAGCCTAGCCACGTACGGGGCCCCGAAAACCAATCACCGCCTTCAGGATTTCTAAGGGCATAAATTTTTGATTTCATTCCTCACTACCTATCACAGTTTTGAAGGCCATAAAATGCCCAGATGGCACAAACCCCCCCCCAAATGACCCCATTTTGGAAAGTAGACACCCCAAACTATTTGCTGAGAGGCATGTTGAGTCCATGGAATACTTTCTTTTTTGACACAAGTTGCGGGAAAGTGACAATTTTTTTTTTTTTGCACAAAGTTGTCACTAAATGATATATTTCTCACACAGGCCATGGGCATATGTGGAATTGCACCCCAAAATACATTTAGCTACTTCTCCTGAGTATGGGGATACCACATGTGTGGGACTTTTTGGGAGCCTAGCCGCATACGGGGCCCCGAAAACCAAGCACCGCCTTCAGGATTTCTAAGGGCATAATGTTGTGATTTGACTCCTCACTACCTATCACAGTTTTGAAGGCCATAAAATGCCAAGATGGCACAAAACCCCCCCAAATGACCCCATTTTGGAAAGTAGACACCCCAAACTATTTGCTGAGAGGCATGTTGAGTCCATGGAATATTTTATATTTTGACACAAGTTGCGGGAAAATAACACTTTTTTTTTTTTTGCACAAAGTTGTCACTAAATGATATATTGCTCAAACATGCCATGGGCATATGTGGAATTACACCCCAAAATACATTCTTCTGCTTCTCCTGAGTATGGGGATACCACATGTTTAGGACTTTTTGGGAGCCTAGCCGCGTACGGGGCCCCGAAAACCAATCACCGCCTTCAGGATTTCTAAGGGCATAAATTTTTGATTTCATTCCTCACTACCTATCACAGTTTTGAAGGCCATAAAATGCCCAGATGGCACAAAACCCCCCCAAATGACCCCATTTTGGAAAGTAGACACTCCAAGCTATTTGCTGAGAGGCATGTTGAGTCCATGGAATACTTTCTTTTTTGACACAAGTTGCGGGAAAGTGACAATTTTTTTTTTTTTTGCACAAAGTTGTCACTAAATGATATATTTCTCACACAGGCCATGGGCATATGTGGAATTGCACCCCAAAATACATTTAGCTGCTTCTCCTGAGTATGGGGATACCACATGTGTGGGACTTTTTGGGAGCCTAGCCGCATACGGGGCCCCGAAAACCAAGCACCGCCTTCAGGATTTCTAAGGGCATAATGTTGTGATTTGACTCCTCACTACCTATCACAGTTTTGAAGGCCATAAAATGCCAAGATGGCACAAAACCCCCCCAAATGACCCCATTTTGGAAAGTAGACACCCCAAGGTAATTGCTGAGAGGCATGTTGAGTCCATGGAATATTTTATTTTTTGACACAAGTTGCGGGAAAGTGACAATTTTTTTTTTTTTTTTTTTGCACAAAGTTGTCACTAAATGATATATTGCTCAAACATGCCATGGGCATATGTGGAATTACACCCCAAAATATATTCTGCTGCTTCTCCTGAGTATGGGGATACCACATGTGTGGGACTTTTTGGGAGCCTAGCCGCATACGGGGCCCCGAAAACCAAGCACCGGCTTCAGGATTTCTAAGGGCGTTAAGTTGTGATTCCACTCCTCACTACCTATCACAGTTTTGAAGGCCATAAAATGCCAAGATGGCAAAAACCCCCCCCCAAATGACTCCATTTTGGAAAGTAGACACCCCAAGCTATTTGCTGAGAGGCATGGTGAGTATTTTGCAGCTCTCATTTGTTTTTGAAAATGAAGAAAGACAAGAAAAATGTATTTTTTTTTTCTTTTTTCAATTTTCGAAAGTTTGTGACAAAAAGTGAGGTCTGCAAAATACTCACTATACCTCTCAGCAAATAGCTTGGGGTGTCTATTTTCCAAAATGGGGTCATTTGGGGGGGGTTGTGCCATCTGGGCATTCCATGGCCTCCGAAACTGTGCTAGGCAGTGAAGAGTGAAATCAAAAATTTACGCCCTTAGAAAGCCTGAAGGCGGGGCTTGGTTTTCGGGGTCCCGTGCGCGGCTAGGCTCCCAAAAAGTCCCACACATGTGGTATCCCCATACTCAGGAGAAGCAACAGAATGTATTTTGGGGTATAATTTCACATATTCCCATGGCATGTTTGAGCAATATATCATTTAGTGACATCTTTGTGCAAAAAAAAAAAAAAAAAAAAAAAGATTTGTCTCTTTCCCGCAACTTGTGTCACAATATAAAATATTCCATGGACTCGACATGCCTCTCAGCAAATAGCTTTGGGTGTCTACTTTCCAAAATGGGGTCATTTGGGGGGGGTTTGAACTGTCCTGGCATTTTATGCACAACATTTAGAAGCTTATGTCACACATCACCCACTCTTCTAACCACTTGAAGACAAAGCCCTTTCTGACACTTTTTGATTACATGAAAAAAATAATTTTTTTTTGCAAGAAAATTACTTTGAACCCCCAAACATTATATATTTTTTTTAAAGCAAATGCCCTACAGATTAAAATGGTGGGTGTTTCATATTTTTTTTTCACACAGTATTTGCGCAGCGATTTTTCAAACGCATTTTTTGGGGAAAAAACACACTTTTTTAAATTTTAATGCACTAAAACACACTATATTGCCCAAATGTTTGATGAAATAAAAAAGATGATCTTAGGCCGAGTACATGGATACCAAACATGACATGCTTTAAAATTGCGCACAAACGCGCAGCGGCGACAAAATAAATACATTTTTAAAAGCCTTTAAAAGCCTTTACAGGTTACCACTTTAGATTTACAGAGGAGGTCTACTGCTAAAATTACTGCCCTCGTTCTGTCCTTCGCGGTGATACCTCACATGCATGGTGCAATTGCTGTTTACATTTGACGCCAGACCGACGCTTGCGTTCGCCTTTGCGCGAGAGCAGGGGGGGACAGGGGTGCTTTTTTTTTTTTTTTTTTTTTTTTCTTTATTATTTTTTTGCTTTTTTATCTTATTTTTAAACTGTTCCTTTCATTTTTATTTTTTTTAAATTAATTTTATTGTTATCTCAGGGAATGTAAATATCCCCTATGATAGCAATAGGTAGTGACAGGTACTCTTTTTTTTAAAAATTGGGCTCTATTAGACCCTAGATCTCTCCTCTGCCCTCAAAGCATCTGACCACACCAAGATCGGTGTGATAAAATGCTTTCCCAATTTCCCAATGGCGCTGTTTACATTCGGCGAAATCTAAGTCATGAAATGCTCGTAGCTTCCGGTTTCTTATGCCATAGAGATGTTTGGAGCCATTCTGGTCTCTGATCAGCTCTATGGTCAGCTGGCTGAATCACCGGCTGCATTTTCAGGTTCCCTGTTGGGACAGGAAAGCCAGAGAAAAACATGGAAGACGGTGGGGGAGGGGGGGGGGCATTCCCTCCCACTGCTTGCAAAAGCAGTCTAGAGGCTAATTAGCTGCTAGGATTGCTTTTACATGAAAGCCGACCGCTGGCTGAAAAGAATGATACCAAGATGATACCTAAACCTGCAGGCATCATTCTGGTATAACCACTCAAAGTCCAGCAACATACCAGTACGTTGCTGGTCCTTGTTAGGCATATATTGTAAACTTTTTTTTCATGCAGCCTGTGGGCTGAACGAAAAAAAGATATTGATCGGTGGGTATGCCCACCATTAGAATACCTCCCTTCATCCACCCACTTCTAATGATGGGCATACATGCACCATTTATATATGCCGAAGCATGGGGGCATCCTCCCGCAAAAGGCAGGAGCAAATTGCTCCTCCACCCACTGCTGCCCCCACGCTTCGGCATATATGCTGAAGTATGTAACTGTGGTGGTGAAATCACCTCCGACAGCGCTGGAGTCACGGCTTTATATATCGTGGGAGCAAACGCTGTTGCTGTCAAGATAAATAAATCCGCGCTGCAACTGAATGGCGTACCTGCTAAGCAAATGATGGTTAACAATAAAACAAAGTAATATTACAGTATAACAGTAAGACTTACCATACCTGCAAAGCAAATACAAAAAAAAAACATAGTAAAAAATAAAACATTTAACGCAACCTGTGCCTAAAATATATATATGCCGAAGCATGGGGGCATCCTCCCGCAAAAGGCAGGAGCAAATTGCTCCTCCACCCACTGCTGCCCCCACGCTTCGGCATATATGCTGAAGTATGTAACTGTGGTGGTGAAATCACCTCCGACAGCGTTGGAGTCACGGCTTTATATATCGTGGGAGCAAACGCTGTTGCTGTCAAGATAAATAAATCCGCGCTGCAACTGAATGGCGTACCTGCTAAGCAAATGATGGTTAACAATAAAACAAAGCAACATTACAGTATAACAGTAAGACTTACCATACCTGCAAAGCAAATACAAAAAAAAAATAGTAAAAAATAAAACATTTAACGCAACCTGTGCCTAAAATATATATATGCCGAAGCATGGGGGCATCCTCCCGCAAAAGGCAGGAGCAAATCGCTCCTCCACCCACTTCTGCCCCCACGCTTCGGCATATATGCTGAAGTATGTAACTGTGGTGGTGAAATCACCTCCGACAGCGTTGGAGTCACGGCTTTATATATCGTGGGAGCAAACGCTGTTGCTGTCAAGATAAATAAATCCGCGCTGCAACTGAATGGCGTACCTGAAAACAATAAAATGGTTACCAACAAAACACAGTAAACGGTAAAGTATGAAAAATCTGAAAAGGAAACATGGTAAAACATAATAACAATAAAACATTGCAGAATAGAATAGAGTAAAAAAGAGAAGAACAATAGAGAGAGAATAGAGAGAGAGAGAACAATAAAACAACAACTATTTTTGGTTTTTTTATTTTATATTTTTTTTTGTGTTTTTATTTTTTTTAATTTTTTTTTATTTTATTTTTTTACACTTTTTTTTAGTAACTTTTAACTTTTGTAACTTTTGTTCCAGGTTTGGGTCTCTCAAAATGCAATGGCATCTTGGGAGACCCTGTGTTAGTGTGCCTAGTCTGTGCAGTGCTGAACCCTACGCTAATACTCAACTAATGTATGGTAGCGTTCAAAGCATTCACCCATGCAAAGACCAGGATTGCCAGGACAGAGGGGACAATAAGTCCGGGTGTCACGCCTAAATCCGCGCTTGCTGCAGACACGACATCTTTTTTGGGGGGCTCGTTGGGTAGGGGTACTCGGGATGGCATAAAGAAAATGCCGCTCATGCAGCCGGCTTACTGCATTTGGTTGGGGAAGGTGAGGTAGAGCACCGTCTGGAAACAGAAGGGCTCTGACGATCTCTTCCTGAAATTTAAGGAAGGATCCAGTCTGTCCTGAAGCTCTGTATAGCACATGAGCATTCAGCAAAGCCAATTGAAATAAGTATACAGACACTTTTTTGTACCAGCGTCTGGCCTTACGGGCAACTAAGTACGGCGCCAACAACTGGTCGTTGAGGTCCACCCCTCCCATATTAAGGTTGTATTCGTGGACACAGAGGGGTTTCTCCACAACACCAGTCGCCGTAGAAATTTGGGTCGTCGTGTCTGCATGAAGGGAGGTGAGAACGAAAACATTCTTCTTATCCCTCCACTTCATAGCGAGCAAATTATTATACTTCAAGCAGGCTCTCTCCCCCAGCCTAAGACGGGAATCTACAAGCCGCTGGGGAAAGCCCCGGCGATTAGGTCGCACGGTGCCACATGCTCCAATCTGCTGATCAAACAAGTGACTAAAAAGTGGCACGCTCGTATAATAATTGTCCACGTACAAGTGGTACCCCTTTCCGAATAAGGGTGACACCAAGTCCCACACTATCTTGCCAGCGCTTCCTATGTAGTCAGGGCAGTTTGTCGGCTCTACGTGACTATCTCTTCCCTCGTAAACCATAAATCTACATGTATAGCCTGTGGCCCTGTCACAGAGCTTATACATCTTGACCCCGTATCTGGCACGCTTGCTGGGAAGGTACTGTTTGAATGACAAGCGGCCAGAAAACTTAATAAGGGACTCATCAACGCAGACAACTTGATGGGGGGTAAACAAGTCTGCAAAACGTTGGTTGAAGTGGTTTACGAGGGGCCGAATTTTGTAGAGCCGATCGTATGCAGGGTCTCCACGAGGACGACAGAGTTCATTGTCGTTGAAGTGCATGAACCGCAAAATCTGCTCGTATCGTGCCCTGGCCATGGAAGCAGAGAACAAGGGTGAATGGTAAATTGGGTCAGTGGACCAATATGACCGCAACTTACTCTTTTTATTCAACCCCATGAGGAGGGAAAGGCCCAGAAAGGTCTTAAATTCGGAGACCGTAATTGGTCTCCAATCTCTGGCAAGGGAGGACTGGGGATTAGCGGCGATGTGTTGACCAGCGTACAAATTGCTTTGGTCCACAATAGATCTATAGAGATCTTCGGTGAAAAACAGTGAATAAAAATCCAGTGGCATAAAGTCAACTGTTTCCACCTGAATTCCGGGTTGGCCAGTGAAAGGGGGAAGTACGGGTGCTGCAGAAGTGGAAGGTTCCCAATTCGGATTGGCCAATGCAGCAGGAAGGGCACTATGGGCATGACGGGCCTGTCTTTGTCTTCTTGGTGGCAGCGGGACACTACTACTGCTTGCCACCTCGCCAGCTTGAACTGCACTTATGGGACTCGCCACGTCACCACGTGATACTGCAGTGCTGGATGTACGACCAGGGTGTACTAGGCCGCTGGTGCTTGCCAGTTCACCAGAAGGAATAGCGGCGCTAGTACTGCTCTGCTCCATACGAGAGTCCTGCGGTTCTTGCACTTCAAGGACAGCATAAGTTCGGGGTCTGGTACGCCTGACCCTAGCAGGGACCACAACTCTGTCGTCAGAGCTATCTGTCATGGAGCCGCTGTCCTCTACAGGTTCGTATTCTGAGCCTGAACTTGACAGATGAGTGACTTCCTCTTCACTATCTGTCATACTCAGAATCCTGTAGGCCTCTTCACTAGTGTACCTTCTATTTGCCATTTTGGGCTCTAAATTTAGGGGTACACTAGTGAGACTCACAGGCAAAAAAGCTCCTGACTGTTGGCGACTGTATCAAAACGCTACCAAAAAACTGTTAGCGATCGCAGGGATCAGGCCTGACTCTGCGACCGCTGCAGTTATGTGTGCTTAGTGTTTTGTAAGTGACAGTTATCGATCGATACTGCACTTGGGTGGGCTGGGCAGGGCTGGGCCGAGGAGCAAAACGCAGGTGCTAGCAGGTATCTGGGCTGATCCCGCTAACACTGCGTTTCAGGGAACCCTAAACTGCTGGGGAGTATAGATCTGATCGGATCAGATATCGATCCGCTCAGATACTATAGCACTAAGGGAGGTGTATGCTGCGTGCACGGGTTTTAGCTGTACTGGCGCTAACCTGACGCTGCCTGGGGCGACGCAGACCTTATCTGATCCTAAAAACTTAACTTCTATCACCGCCGGGCAATTAGGGGGTTAAACCTTTATAGGGTAATAAACGGCGGGTGCCCTAAAACTATAATAAACTGTAATAAACTGTAATAAACTACAAAAAACAAACTAGCTAACCAGTGTCACCCGTAACACTTATACGGTGATCGCTGGTGAAAGGGTTAACTAGGGGGCAATCAGGGGGTTAAAACCTTTAGCAGGTAGTATATGGGGGTCCCTGTCGCTATAAAACACTGACAGCGAACCTATATACTTACCTCCCTAACTAGCGTCACCTGTGTCACTAATACAGCGATCAGAAAAACGATCGCTTAGCGACACTGGTGACGGGGGGTAATCAAGGGGTTAACTTTTATTAGGGGGGGTTAGGGGGGTACCCTGGACCTAAGGGGGGGTACCCTAGACCTAAAGGGGGCTAACCTAACTGCCCTAAAACTTTTAACTGACACAAACTGACACCAATGCAAAAAAAATAAAAAATGCTATTGGTGTCAGAGTGACAGGGGGTACAGGGGGGTGATCAGGGGGTGATCGGGGGGTGATGGGGGGTGACAAGTGTGCCTGGCGTGTTCTACTGAATGTGTAGTGTTGTGCAGACTTACTTGATGTCTTCTCTCCTCGGCGCGGCGACGAAAAGACCGGCTCGAGGAGAGATGACATCACTTCCTTTCCCTCTGTTTACATTACAGAGGGAAAGGAAGCATTTTCATTCGCCGGGAGCGATCGGGAGGGGGTGGCCAACAATGGATGGCCTCCCCCTGACCTTTCATCGCCCGGGAAGAAATGGCGACCGCCTCGGGCACCGGGGGGGGGACCGATCGGACCCCCCACCCGCGGAAAGCAAATCACGTACACTGTACGTGATTTTGCCTGTCCGTGCCACCTTGCCGACGTACATCGGCGTGAGGCGGTCGTCAAGTGGTTAAGAAATGTGCAATGTGCCAATATTACTTAGTGACCATAAAATATCACATATCACCATGCATATATACTACATGCTGCAAAAAATGTCCTCAGCATGTGCACAAACACTACAGCCCACTAGATGTCCTCAGTGGGTGATTACTTCTGTGCAATGACGTTAGGTGCTACCAAAAGCTATTTAAAAAATTATTAATACTAAACAATATGCCAATATTACTAACAAAATATCACATATCAACATGCATATGTACTACATAGTGCAAAAAAATATAAATATATGTCCTTGACATTTGCAGAAACACCACAGTACACTGGATGTCTTCAGTGAGTGATAACTTCAGTGCAATGACATTCCTTTTCAGTATATTGTGCTCCTAAATTCACTACTTATCGTGACTTCACCACCACCTCATGCAATGGCCACTCACCAGATGTAATAAGAATAAACACCTTTGGTTCATTAAGGATAACCAATCCGTTTGTGACGGGTACAATAGCAGCCTTTGCAAGCAATGTATTAGTATCTCTTGCTCATAAAGACATATGGATAGCCATCATGGTATAGTATGTAATTTCATTTTAATAAAAAAGTTAAAAACATGGTTAAACTCACATGTTATGGTGCCCTTAAGCCGGCACCAAGCAAATCCAGCAGTGTATATGGAGAGCGGTGTCTCAGTTTGTTTCCCCTCTGTTACTTCCCTAACACAGGAAGTATGAAGAAGACACAGGACAACTCTGCATTTCTCACTAGGTCAAGTTTTTTTTTTTTTCACTTATTGCACAGATATAATAACACTCTTTCAGCTGTATATTTAACAAACTAAAAGGGAGTAGAAGAGAAGTTCATTGTTAGAGTTTATATACTGTACATATTAAAAGGCCCAATGAGCTTTTGAAAAAAAAAAATCAGTGTTTTTAAAATTCCCCTGAACAGAGAGGGATTTGAAGTGAACACAGGCCGCTGTGAAAATGACTTTTAGTGAAATCAGCCTCTTTTCTTTTGTAGTATGCTGCATATTTTCTTTTTCCTTTATATGGACAGAGTATTGTAAAAAGAACGATAAACACTTAGAAAACATATTTGCTTTCAGATATTTTGGTATGTTCATTATAAACCCGAATGATCATTACAAAACTGAGATGAATGTGTCCTTGCTGTTTGTTCACATATTCAGTCTGTGGCTTTTGTAGATGAATTTTCACCGCAGTCTAGACATTTCCTCACATTAGCTGAATTCCAATTAAACATAGAGAAAGAAATATATGCATAGATGAAAAACTATTAATGATGCTCTGCAAAAAGCTCTTGCAGCAAGGTAGAGAGAGCAAGTGCCAAAATGTTTCTTTATAATGACTATCCATGATAATGCATGGAAACACTAATATGAAATCACAGGGTGTGAATGAATTGATTTCTGTAGTGTAGTGAATATTGAGATTGTGCCTGTGTCCTCAATGTCCTGCCTGGTGGCATTGTAGCTTCACCACATCACATCTAGATAGTAATAGATCTTGCACTTACTTGTTGAAAACTTTATTGTGGCTTGCAGATTGTGAAGGAATAATACAAGTCAAACCCCGGCTAGCCATGCATTTTGTCAGTTCTGTGGCATAGCATTTTTTAGTTACTTATTTCTGAAAGTCTATGTCGCTTTACATAATTTTGTTGCTAAATACTTATAATGTAAAATGCTTTGTATATGTAAATCAGATCAAGGATAAAACACTGTCAAGGGAATTCAATACAATTACAACATTCTTCTGGTAGTTTGGCACTTCTGGCACTTATTACACTCTTCTAGCACTCTTAAAATGGACTACACCAGGTTCAAAAAACAGTTTTGGTAGCTTTATGTGGGGCAGAGTCAGGTAGTTCTTAATAGTGCCACTTCAACAACGTGAGGGTATGTCTGCTCTAAGTTCAAAAAGAATTTCGTAGATAACGAAACTGCAGGTAATTAAAGAGGGAGTCCAGCTAAAAAAAAAATATTAAAAGCCAGCCACCTACAAATACTGCAGCTGCTGACTTTTAATAAATGGCCACTTACCTGTCCCAGGGTCCAGCGATGTCGGCAGCCGACGCCGATCACTCGCTCGACTCCCGGCAGCTGCCGCCGCCATCCTAGGTGAGGGAATCAGGAAGTGAAGCATTGCGGCTTCACTTCCTGGTTCCCTACTGCGCATGCGCAGTCGTAACTGGTCCCCGCTATCTCCTGGGACCTGTGTGTTTCCCAGGAGACAGCGCGGAGGGACAAGAAGAGGCATAGACTCCCGTGGGAGTCTATGCCGGAAGTGGGTGCAAATACCTGTCTTAGACAGGTATCTGCACCCCCTCCCTCCTGAAAGGTGCCAAATGTGACACCGGAGGGGGGAGGGTTCCGAAAAGCGGAAGTTCCATTTTTGTGTGGAACTCCGCTTTAAGCACAACTCTACCTTGGCGTACAGAGATAAGTATAGTGTCTCTGTACACTGTGTAGCAGATGGCATGTTTTTCCACTGCTACCCCTTCCCACCTTTCACCGCTTGTCAATGAGTCATCCGAGGCTGCCAGGCCTCTGGCAGTCAGTTACTCTAAGAGTGGGTGGAGCCTGATGGGTAAGCTGAGAGACTAGTTCCCCATCCAAACCACTCTGTCTTAGTGATTGACAGCAGTCTGTTTATTGGTTAAGGATCAGTGCACTGCCTGCAGTCAATCAAAAGAGGAACAGACTTGATGGGAAATAATGTCTCTGAATCCCCATAACCACTTGCACATACGTGGTACTTGCCCCAAATTCATGTCCCCGTTTCCAACATCTGACGCTCGCACCAACATTTGACACTAAGGGCCCTTTCACACCGGCTTTCCGATCAGGTCCGTCTGTCAGTTTTTCAGGTGGACCTGATCAGAGCCTTCATTTACTCCTATGGGGCAGCAGATGTCAGCGGTGACATGTCCGCTGACACCCACTGCTATCCACTCCGAACCTGTCCGGACGGATGGAGACCCTATTTTCCATCCGTCTGGCAGATGGGATCCGATGAAAAGGAACAGATGGTCCATTTTTATCTTATTTACCCATAGAGGGGAGTGGGGCTCTGACAGGACTGTCTCAGCACCGTGAGCAGAGACGGACCTGTCATTCTTCTGCTCAGCGGGGATCAGCAGATTGATCCATCGCTGAGCAAAGCGGAGTCCGCCAGGCAGACCGCCCGTGTGAAAGGACCCTAAAGAGTTTTGTAGACAATCTTTATGATTTCCCCTAAGTACACTTTAATGATTATTATGTTAACAAAGTGCTTTAGTGCTTTATGGAATATGGTCAGTGCAGACTTAAGTAAATCTAATGTTGCCACTTAAATACACACAAAAAGAAAAAAATAGCAGTTGCACTGATCAACAGTTTGGCATAGCCCTCCAGAAGGCTATTGGTGATATTTAAACAAGTCAAAGGGTGCTGCTTCCCTCTATGGATCCTCTGGATGGCAGGGAAACATCTAGATGAAACACAAAAGAAGAGAGAGCAATGCTGCCCTAGTGTAACCGGCATTAATATGGTAAAGTTAAAGTGGATGTAAACCCGATTCATGAAATTTGAGCTGGGCACATATATCTGCAGTGTTTTGTTATCTCTCTTCAAAGCACTATGTCCCGTAGCTATCTCCTGCTCCGTTCTTCTGTTATCAGCCTGACTTCTGACAAGTTCTCCATCACATATGATAAAAGCCGCCATAGTTTTGTGTTGGGGAGGATGCTATACATAGATTAGCAGAGCCCTAAACTATTCAACAAACAGAGCTGAAAGTCTCTACCTATGAGGAGAGGGGGTGTGTGCCTTTCCTCCAATCAGCTGTCTTGGCTGTATGCCCAGACTTCACTGCACTGCTAACCAGGAAGAGAAAGGCCTCTTTCACATGAACGATCCATTTAGGTCCGCCTGTCAGTTTTTTAGACGGACCTGAACGTATGCTCCATAGACCTCTATGGAGCGTCGGATGTCAGCGGTGACATGTCCGCTGACATCCGACCCGCTCCGATCCGAAAAAGTGTAACGGAGGAAAAACCTACTTTTCCATCCGTTTTCGGATCGGATCGGGTGACGACGGACTCTATTGTCAGTCGTCATCCGTTCCCCCATAAGGGAGAGCGGCACTCTGACAGGTCCGTCGCTGCTCAGCGGGGATCCACGGAGCGATCCCCGCTGAGCAAGTGGATGTTCACGGGGTGGATCATCACAAGTCCATTCCGTGTGAAAGGACCCTTAATCTCCTGACATAATCTGCACTTTCAAAACAGTATATAAAGCTGAAGGCAGCAGATATACATATAAATCTTATGTGGGGAGATTTGTTTCATTTCTGTGTATCATCTGAGGCTGTTCACTTCACTGGGTACATGTGAGGGTTTACATCCACTTTAAAAACACTACAATGGTCAAACTCACAGTGTGTGAAGATAGATACAGCATACAGCATACAGCATGTGGCCACAGTGGAATCCTTATGCTGTGTCTAACTTCACACAATGTGAGTTTGACCATTATAGTGCTTTTAACTTTATCATATTAAAGCCTCTTGCAGGGTAATACCACTCAGCCTAGTCTAGTAGTGTTTTACTTGACTTTGACAGACTGATTTAACCCATGTGTCTCCTTATTTTTCACCTCAGGTAGCCAGACCTTTTTTTTGCATTTTTTCAACAATTTTATTTTACAGCTGTGAAAATTTTAAAAATATCCACCTAACCTTATATTTCTTGAAAGCACAGGACCTGTAGAATTAAATTATGGTGCTGCTGATTTTGTGTATCCTATGACAGTTGTACAAAAGGCTATCAAAATACACAGATGGGAACCATCTTTGCGTTGTGGTGTGCTGTGTTAAAGAAAGCACAGGTGTGATATTAGCGTAACCTTTATGGCAGCAGCAGTAAAAGGGTTAATTTTACTTTTTTTAAACTTTTTAAACTTTTGTTTTCTTACTGTCACTTTGAGGGGAATAAAGTGATTGTAAGGGATCTTTTTTTAAATAACAAACATGTTATACTTACCTGCTCTATGCAATGGTTTTGCTTAGAGAAGCCTTGATCCTCCTCTTCTGGGGTCACCAGCTGGTGCTCCTGACTCCTCCTGCCTTTAAGTACCCCCCTAGCAAGCCGCTTGCTGCGGGGGTACTTGTGCGGGTCCAATCCCAAGCCACATTGTGTGTCTATTGATGCACGGCCCAGCTTGGCCCAGCACCCCACTCCTTCATCCCTGGATTTTATTGACAGTAGCAGGAGCCAATGGCCCCCACAGCTCTCTCTGCTCTCAATGGTACAAAAAGGGAAATTGGGTGCAATCATTTGGACAACTGCAAAACACATTAAAATTTAGCATACATCCCCTCTAGCCTAGGGAGCGGAGGCCTATACAAACAGGAACCTAAGCTAAGGATTTGTTAAGGAGCTAGTAAAGCCCAAGCGGATATCACAAACCCTTGACTTCAGGGAAAGGAGAAACCTTGACAAGAAGTGTACAAATGTTCTTGAACCCTTCCCAAGTTAAAAAAAAAAAAAAAAAGAAATACATGACCCTTGTAAAAGGAGGGGGTAGGTAGAAAATAAATGGACAAGAACAAAAAACAAAACAAAGAAAAAAAGGACAAGTACAAAAAAATGTAGAATCCTGTTAGATAATCTGGAAGCATAAATCCTTCCCCAGGAGTGAAGGACAGGAGTCCCAAAGCCAAAGCTAATAGTGAGAAAAAATAGATAAGAAGGGGGAATACCTGAGGGAGTCTTCCTTCCTGACAAAAGATCTGTATGTTAGATGAGACAAGTATTAACAAGTAGTAGAGACCGTCTACATTACACTGGGCAGTACAACAAAGATACTGTACATTATGTTCCCCTGTTGATCTCCCAAAAGTAGCATGGAGGTATAGTAGAAATTAACTACACCCAGCTCTAAGAATAAAGGAAGGTCCTAAATCTTCTGGAAGGAAGGTTTGAAACTAAAGAAAAAGTTGGAAAGGATTGTGGTTCCAAAAATGTAGATTCTCTACAGGGATTAACCAAAACATTTAGCAAAAACACTGCAAAGGATATTACTATAAAATAGGAATCTAGATTTTTTATTGAAGGTCAAGATACAATGACAGTGGCCTTTGGTAGATTACAAGGAACAGGATCTTCAACTTGCATAAGGAACAGAATCCTCAACAAGCCTAGCATCTGACTGACATTACCTAAAACATCTTCAAGGAGTGCTTTCTAAACAGTGTTTTTAAAAAAGAACCGGAGAATTAAACTTAAAGTGTTACTAAACCCAGGACCCTGCACTCACTATATCTGGTCTCCCGCAGTACACAGAACATGGAAATGCAATTATGCTAGTAAATATAAACTGTTAAATACCTTTCCTCGTCAATTAAAATATAGCAGTCCTGTAATTTCTATCATTGTCCAGCTGAGCACTGGTAAAAGCTTGTAGGAGGAGTTTTCATTCTCCTGACTGTCCTATGAGGCTGCATGACTCCTGATCCTCTGTCTGGACAGTGCTGATTGGCCCTGTGCTGATCACATGCACCCTTCCAAACCAAACTAAGCATGCGCAGAGTGGCCCAAAGGCTCTGTACTATCAGGAGATGGTTTGGGGACTGTGGAAGTAGGGGAGGATCAGAGAAGACAGGATCAAACAGCCTTTTTACATAATGCCAAGAATTAACCCCTTTGGTTCCACAGTGATTATAACAAGCATGCTTTACTGCATATACAGACAGTTTTTACTGTTATAAGTTTAGTAACACTTTAGTAAGAGAAATGGTTGAAAAGAAAAGGTACCAGAAGGGATACAATACTCCCGAAAAATAACAGATTACTTGTGAAAGGATACCCAAGTAAGGGCGGGTTCCTAAACAAAATAGAAAAAACAAAGTCCATGGGTGGAGGGAATCCAAACAATCTGGGACCAAGCATGTAAAGGTAAAGGTACCAAAAACCAGATAAGTGAATGAGGGCAATTAAACAAAATGCGCCAAAGTAGGGTCCAGAATGGAACTATATAGAGGGGAGTAAGTTACCATGAGTTTCCACTGGAGGGAGATAAGATAAATTGCCCAGGACCAGATAGGGATAGGCAAAAGCAAAAGAAAAGAAAGAAAAAAGACTATTGGGTAAGGTACGGCGAATCTTAAAACAGAAAGATTTTTGAGTTTTGAGATCTGTGGTTTGAGTAAGAAAATGACTCTGAACATATATGAGGAATTGCAGCAGTAAGAGACTAAGATGAATAAAGCACTTCCAAGAGCCGGGCACAACTGAAGTGCAGTGCTTCAGACATTTGATCCAAAAGTTGCAGAATATGAGCACATGCCTTGTTTTAGGTCTCCTTTGTGGGACAGAATGTTTTAGAATTATATTTTGGTTGGTGCCCCCTATTGGGGACATTGCTGTTGTTGTTTTTTTCTGTAAGTGTATTTATCTGGTCACTCAGATCGTTTTTCCTCCTCACTAAATAACTGAGACCCGCTCTCTGCAGATAGGGGGCCTTAATTGAATTAATTTTTTCAATTCTTATCTCTGATTATTCTATTTAATCTGTTTAATTCTAATATTGAAAGTCACACTTCTATGTGTTCTCATTACCTGAAGTGTTGGGATCTGGCTTAGGTTTTACCTACTGCTATTTCCGTGGCTTTCTAATATTTTTGCCCATACCTAAAATGGCGCTCTGTGTTTCGTCTATCTGGACCCCAGAGCGAGGCTTGGTGTTTCCTTATAAATGTGGTGGCTCAGCGCGCTGCCCGTTCCCCATTGACAACGTCAACCTGTGACGAAACGCGTCTGGGAGGGACGTACTGACGTCACCACGTTTGCCCTGTTGTGGACGGGAGCTATCTGAGTGCCGGCCGGCATTACTGTTTCTTTCGCTTTCTTAATGTAAGTGTTTTTACCTTTGAATAAATTGGAGTTGTTACGGTATGACACTATTGGCTGCTTCTCCTTTCTGAACACCTATGATCGGAGCTTGTGAGGAGTCTGCCGGGACGGGATCGCGGTGACGCCACCACCATTTCGTTTTGGCTCCTTCTAGCTGATCTTTTGGTGAGCAGGAACCCCTTCAGTTTTTGGTCAGGATCACATTCTGGGTTTACCAAGACTATTAGCCTACCGCTATCATACCTTCACTGGTTTACCATCTGGTAAGCGGCCCCTCATATCTGAGCACCGGGTGTTTTATTTATTTCCTTCTTGGATCTGTACTCGCCTACTTAAAATTCTACTTCTGGTAATCAGATATAATTATAGTCCCTGATTTAAAGACATCACTTTTTGCATGTTGCATGTCACTTCCCCTTTTTTTGCCTTCACGCCCCTGGTTTGCTACACATTTGGGGTCTCATGATCCTTTAATGTTTTTTTGTGTGAGCACTCCTTTTTAGGGTAATTATTTTTGTCAGTATTACGCTATGTTTTTTGTATGTTTTTCTACACTTATGTGGATTCGGTCCGTTACATGAGTCTGTCGGATCCTACCCCTCTTGGAGCACATCGAAAGGCCCAGGCTGGGTTTAAAGCCACCTGTTTAACCTCGCTTACGTTCTGGTAAGCAGAATATCCTAAAGTTTGTTCTCTACTCATCATTTAGGAGGATCTATTATGCCATGTGGACTCTGTTGAATCTTTTTCACTAATATTGATTGGACTCACTTTTTAGCGCGGTTTATTTGTTTTTTATTTTTGTTTTTTATATTTGTTTTTTATTTTTGTTTTTTATTTTTATGCCTTGTTGTGTTGGAGGGTTCCTTCTAAAATCCATGGTTTTTACAAAGCATAGCCACTGTAAAGAGAAGGTGTAGAGCAATACCAGTTGATTGAAACTGAGACCTAAATATGCATTCCAACGGTCTATCAGTGAAGTCAATAAAGATGGTGATACCCTCAATCTGAGAGGTGGTATACCTTTTAAGATATATAAAAATGTTGTTCCACACTATCAGGGGGAAGCCAAGAATGTATGGGGCGGTCCCATTCCTAATAGAGAAAAGTATCCAGAACTGAGGGTATAGGAAAGGTCTTTGCTAAGCACAAGCTCTAAAAGACCCTTTACCTGGTACAGTATGGTTAATCTCCTAGATACATGCTAAAGCGTATAGTATCAATGAGGTTTGAAGTGTCAAATCCCGAGTCATATGAGACTATGATAATAATACGAGTCTCAGGTACGCTAAGGGATGGAAGGCCTAGGAGGGTCAGATTTAGTAGTAGCAGGTTCCAAAGCATGTTTAAATAAAGCATTTGCTTGGAGATTGCTTCAATACATTTGCACAGACTGACACAGGTGGAGCCGTGATGAGAGGCCTTGTAGACACAGAACAGGTTTCAGGGTCAGGCAGCAGCGGCATTACCCCATGTCAACTGGACCTGTCCACAAAGCTCTGGAAAGTCAGTTCACGCAGGCTGGGAGCACAGTTCGAGATCCCAAGATGACGGCCGTGACCCAGCCTCATGTACAGGAGGAGCAGGGCAATTATATGAACAACACCGTTCCGGACTCCCTGCTTGTCAGCCCTCTCTCAGGGGCTCATGTGAGTACCACAGAAACCAGGTGTACATCCACAGAATCACACTATGGAGGATCTCCTGTTCTCCCCCATGGAGGACTGCTCCACAGCACACCAGATGAGGGAGGCCCACCTTGTCCATCCTCCTGATCTACCTTTTGACATTGCAGATATGTTTTCAAAATTCTCAGACATGCTAAACAGTGGCCTGACCCAAACAGCTGCCAAAATTACAGGGGACATTAAGGCAGAACTCCAGAACCTAGGATGTCGCATTGAGGCAATTGTATCAAACTTGGATGCAACAATCACACACAGATCAAATACAGGATTTACTGGACCAACTTGAGACAGCAATATCCAAAATAGATGACCTCGAACAGGTCAAGGAGATACATTTTCTGGGAGACCCCTAATCCTGAAATTATAACGGATGTTCACGCAGCAGTACGCTCCCTCATCCAGGACCTCATACCAGACATCCCACCACGCAGGCTGGAGCTGGACTGTGCTCATAGAGCACTGGGACCCCCAGGATCAGATGGTCTCCTGAGGGGCATTGTGGTGAAACCCCACTACTACGCTGTTAAGTAGGAGGTCATGCAACGGGCTTGCTCAGTCTCACAACTCAAGCTCAAGGATCACCCCAATCAAGTTTTTGCGGACTTATCCCTGTCATATATCCAAAAAAGAAAGGCATTTAAACCACTTCTCTCAGTGCTATTTCAAAAGGACACTAAATATCGGTGGCTGTTCCCATTCAATCTTAAATTTTCATTTAAGAACAGGTCTTACACATTTTCCAAATTCTTAGAGGGCGAAAATCTCCTTCTCCACCTGGGACTCATCTCTCAGACACCTGTATCTCCACCTTCTGGATCCAACTTCGGAGCCTCCAAACGACATCTGCCCACAGCCCGATCACTCCAATCTGGCAGAAACCCAAAACCAAGAGGTCCAAAGAATCCTAAACTAGAACTACCTAAAAGGATTATGATTACATGGGAATCCTTTAGCTCAGTGAGCCTTTCTATATCTGGGTCTTCTATTTCAGTCTGACCCCAGTATAGACTCCCTGGAATTCATGAAACTTCCTATGGTTGATAACTTTCATTAAAGCGGAGTTCCAGGCTTTTTTTAAAATTAAAAGTCAGCAGCTACAAAAAGTTTACCTGCTGACTTTTAATAAACAGACACTTACCTGTTCCACGGTCCAGCGATGCGGTCGCACCGAGCCCCGCTTCTCTCCTCCCTCCTCTCCTCGGCGCCTCCATTGATACTGTGGGCACCTGGCCGTGACAGCTTTCGGCTTCACGGCCGGGCGCACACTGCGCATGTGCGAGTCGCGCTGTGCTTTTCCAGTGGACAGGCAATCTTCTGGGACCTGTCACGTGTCCCACAAGTTTGCCGAGAGGGAGGGGCCGCCTAGGGGGAGAGGAGGAGTCGCCTAGGTGGTCTGCAGCTGGAACCAGGAAGTGGGACAGGAAGTCCCCTTCAAAACTAAGCACCCACTCCCCCCCCCCAAAAAAATGACATGCCAAATGTGGCATGTAAGGGGGCGAGGAGTGCTTAAAGCAGAAGTTCCACTTTTGGGTTGAACTCCGCTTTAAGTGCCTAGTTCGGCAACCACTACACTTTTGAATTTTTCCAAGGTTTAGCTGTTATTGTGTTTTTAGGATGGGCGGGCATTAACATAGTTGTGGGACATGTCCTGACATACTTTGGATGGGACAGGCCACACAACGAAAATACCTCAGGGCACCGGGGTCTAAAAAGCCCCATTACCGTGTTTGACACTTTGCGAGCCCTGCCATCTAAGTTGGCGACTCCTTATAGTCCCTGTTGGGAGGGGTGAAGGAGTAGGGAGGGAAACAGAGGGTGAAAGGCTAGCCAATAACATTGGTTCTGCCCTGAAGGGTCTCTAAGTTAAAACCCTGATCCCTGAACATCACCATCAAGAATTTAATCCTCCACACCTAGCTCCCCTCACGATAATCTCCCCTCTCCCACCTCTAACCCAATTCACCCATCCACTAGCCTTCCTGCACCCACCCCCATCCCGGCCCCGTCACCCTTACTCCCATAGGCCTTCATCGCTCTTCATACAACAATTTGTCCCCACTGGTTTGTTGATATCATATATTGTGATGTTATTTTATGCTGTCTACCTGATTGGAGACCAGGTCACCCGAGCACTTCACTAGACTCCCCTTCACGAGGTCCAAAGGTAAGTGACTGTATATCGCTTGTGTTCCCCCTCTACTTGCTCCATGGATGACACTGAAAGACCACCCCCCCTACAAATTGTATCTCACAATACACAGGGCTTAAATCACAGATCAAATGATGGAAAATATTCCAATACTATCATAACCAAAAGATTGATGTGATCCTGCTTCAGGAGACACATTTCCCAAGAACGTACTACGCTAAGTTCATCCACCCTAAATTTCCTAATTTTTCCCTAGTTAATGCAGAGGATAAAATGTAGGGGTTGCAATACTCTTCTCACACAGGTGCAAGTTTGTACTTAATTCTGAACATAAGGACCCTGACAGTAGATTCATCCTTGTTAAGGAAGCGTTGGACAGTCAACTCTATTCATTTGTTTTCTACTATGCACCCAATCGGGGCCAGGCAAAATTTTTCAATTCCATGCTCTCAAAACTGGAGCCCTTATTCGAAGGCACAGTTGTTGTCGGGGGGATGCCAATGTTGCATTTGACTCAGGGCTTGGCAAAAAGCACCCACAGGGAGCCCAATCAATACCCCCCCTTAAACCCCCCCCCCCCCCTGAAATTTCTTGTTTTACAAAGACCTCGGGGCCCAAAAGAAAACAATCACTGGAGGCTTACTGCCTCAATCCTTATTGATCCAGTGAGAACTATTGAAGTTAAGAGAGCCATCAATGACTATTTCCACTTAAATGACATTGAAGGTGTTACTCCAGAAACTCTCTGGGTGGCACATAAAGCCATCATCAGAGGAAAACTCATACAGATCTCTTCCCAAATCCACCGTGCTGCAAGGGCTAACATAGATTGACTAGAAAAGGAATTCTTGGCTATCAGTAACCAACATAAAAGAGACCCTAAATCCATACCTGCGGCCAAACTAGATGCGGCCAGACTTGCGTTAAACCTTGCCCTTACTTAAAAGGCGGAAAAGAGTTTAAGGTGGCGTGGGGCCTGGCTCTATCACCTGAGAGACAAAATGTGCTCGTTACTAGCAGCCAGACTAACTCCCAGACCTCGCTCTCATATGCTACCAAACATCCTCCTACCAAATGGCTCTGGGACACATAACCCACAGAGAATTATGTGCCTTTCACAAATTTTATAAAAACCTTTATAGCGGAGGGGCGCAGGAGGACCAAACTAGCCTTATATCTTTTCTAGACTCTCTGCCTATACCCAAACTCTACCATATACTGTAACCAGATTAGAAGCCCCAATAACTCATGCAGAGGTTTCCTTGGTCATTAAAAACTTGAAACGGGGTTCTGCCCTTGGACCAAATGGCTTCTCGAATCCCTACTATAAAGCCTTTGCGCCCATTCTATCCCCATACTTAGCACGCTTCTTTAATGCCTTGCGGAAGGGAGCCACCATGGAACGCTTGCTCAACTCGGCCTTTATTACAGTTATCCCAAAACCAGGGAAAGACCTGGGTGAGGTTAGCAACTATCGACCCATCTCGCTGATAAATAACGACTTGAAGATCTTAACTAAGATCTTAGCTGACCGGATCAGGTAGGCTTTATACCAGGCAGACAAGGTCCTGATCAGATTAAAAGGGGAATAGACATAATCTCACTGCTGTGATCGGGTTGGGATGGAGGGCAACCACAAGAAGGACTACTTTTATCTATAGACTTACAGAAAGCTTTCAACTCTGTCTTCTGGCCTTATCTCTTCACTATTTTAGAGCGTTGGGGTTTCGGTCAGAATTTCGCTAACATTTTAGGTGCTTTGTAATCTACACCTGAAGCCTGGGTGCAGCTCCAAGGTTATTACTCTGAGCCTTTCTTCATATCTAAAGACACAAGACAGGGTTGCCCTCTATCCCCCCTGATTTTCGCAATAGTAATCAAAACTCTAGCAATAGCTTTTAAGAATCATCCAGATATCCATGGCATACGATGTGGCACTCACATGCATGATTGTGCCCTCTTTGAAGATGATCTGCTCCTTTTTATTACATCGCCACTTATTTCTCTACTAAATGTCTGTCGTCTGTTAGATGACTTCGACAACATCTCTGGCTTTCACGTCAACATGTCCAAGTCACAAGCCCTTTTATTAACCACTTCAATACCAGGCACTTAGACACCTTCCTGCTGAAGCCAATTTTCAGCTTTCATCGCTGTCGCATTTGAATGACAATTGCGCAGTCATAACAAAACTGTACCCAAATACATTTTTTATCAATTTGCTCCCACAAATAGAGATTTCTTTTGGTGGTATTTGGTCACCTCTGCGTTTTTTATTTTTTGCGCAATAAATAAAAAAAAAGACCGAAAATTTTGAAAAAAAAACAGGTTTTTCTTTGTTTCTGTTAAAATTTTTTGTAAATAAGTAAGTTTTCTTCTTCAATGACGGGCACTGATATGGCTACACTGACGGGCACTGATAAGGCGGCACTGATGGGCACTGATGAGGTGGCACTGATGGGCACTGATAGGCAGCACTGATGGGCACTGATAGGTGGCACTGATGGGCTCTGATAGGTGGCACTGGTATGCGGTACTGATGGGCACTCATAGATGGCACTGATAGGCACTCATAGGCGGCACTGATGGTCACTCATAGGCGGCACTGATGGGTACTTATGGGTGGCACTGATGGGTACTTATGGGTGGCACTGATAGGTGGCACAGGTGGGCACTGATGGACACTGATGGGTGGCACTGATGACACTGAAGGGTGGCATTTCTGGGCATCACTGATGTTACATCTTATATGGTGCCAGTCAGTGCTCAGATTGAGCATAATTTGCACATGTGGATGGCCATGGGGTACATACCTGGCCATCCACATATTGCCCCCTTCCCTGGTGGTCCTGGCGGCTTCCCTGGTGGTCTAGTGTGGGCATCCGAGGGGGGCTGCCCTGATAAACAATCAGCGCAGACCCCCTCTGTTAGGAGAGCCGCCGATCGGCTCTCCTCTACTCGCGTCTGTCATACGCAAGTGAGGAAAAGTTGATCAACGACTTCTCCTGTTGACATCGTGATCCGCCGTGATTGGACACGGCTGATCACGTGGTAAAGAGCCTCCACCGGAGGCTCTTTACCAAGATTGGTATAGCGGTGTGTCAGACTGACACACTGCACCACCGATCGCCGCGATGCATGCCCCCACGGGCGCGTGGCGGCTATTATCCTGATAGACATCATATGACGCCCAGTCAGGACCACCGCCCGGCCGTCATTTTGCTATAGGCCGGGAGGGAAGTGGCTAATGTTCCAGACTCACTAGTATCTCGGTTGAAGGAACACTTTATCTTTTCCTGGAGCGAATCCACTATACCATACATGGGTGTACACCAGGATAGATCAAATATACGCTTCTAATTTTCCTCCGATTTCTAAAAAACTGAAAACAGACCTGGGTTACTGGTCTCAACTCAACCTATCATGGTTGGGAAGAGTGCACTCTATTAAGATGACATTAGTTCCACGAATCCTCTACCTCTTTCACTCTTTACCCATACCCATTAAAAGGATCACTGGTGATGCTTCCAGGTGAGGATTATAGCCTTTTTACGGGGCTCAAAGGGTTATCGATTAGCGAAAGGGGTCCTCTTTCGAGGCCGAAACAAAGGGGGACTAGGACTGCCTAACCTACACTGGTATTACCAGGCTGCCCAGTTGGCCCAGATGTCAGTTATCCACTCTCGTGCTGCCAAACCCGATTGGGTGCACATGGAAAGAAAGGCGGTATCACAATTAACACTGGACTACCTGATGTGGTGTCACCCTAGAAAGCACCCTGCAATTCTCGCTCCAACACTCTCTCACTCTTTAGCCTTGTGGGATGGCTTCAAGTATCACCTGGAGTTGGTATCTCCTATTTGCCCTCTAGCCCACCTCTTCTATGATCCCCAATTTGCCCAGGCATGAACATCAGGGTCTTTCAGTTGTGGCTGAACAAGGGGTTGTATAGGATTGGTTACTAACAAGAAAAAATGCTTCTCGGATAGCTACTGTATAGATAGAGCACAGCACCCAAAGGTAACTTACCTAAGGCATTTTTACACAGGGGTTCATAAAACCAAAACCTATTGAGAATAAGTGTGACTTTTATATAGATGTAGTCTACATCATTGGAAAAATGTTTAAAAAAAACACAATCACGTTTCTTAATTTTACCTGTAATTTAAAAAGGTAACAAACATCTAAAAATTGCTGATATAAAACATACTACAAGAACCCAATATAGGGCTTTTAACAAAATCTCCTATGGCAACAAAGACATTGTTATGCTTGCAAAATAAATACACATTTACAGATGTACATTAAATATGTAGCAATAACTCTCGGTGGAGCTGCTGGTTTAAAGCGGGCTGTTACCATCACCTTCGTTACCTTAATTTCACCAGAACCGGGTCTAGGGTCCCGTTGAGTTTAATACCAGACAATGTAGGCACCGGACACTTGAGTATCTTTTCCAATGCTTTAATAAACATAATTGAAGGAAGTAGCAGGAAAGAGGTAGAAGAAGAGTTGCAGGGAAGTTCAAATACCTTTTCTTAGAGTATTATTAGGAATTGGAATCTTGTAGATGAATATACTCTCTCTCTAGAGTTGAATCTTTGCCCGCCTGGATAGGTTTCTCTCACTAACCTAGCAGCCATTACGCAGCACGCACAAAAGTCTCTGCCACAGACTTGAATGGAATAGAAACCCGTACGATCCGATCCTCTGCCACAGGATGTAATGGTTTACAATGGATAGCAAACACAGCACTAGAACCTTTAAGCCGACCCGGCAGTACTATGTGGTAGAATTACTTTAGGATACGTCCTCCAACTGAGTCACCAGGCCCCTCTCCAGACCAGCCCGTGACGTCATCGCCCGCACCTTGCGCCCCCGCTGCTCTGTGCACGCGCGAGTCAAGCCTCGGTCCTGAGGAGGCTACAGCGCATGCATGAACGGCAAAAACCCGGAAGTGCCGAGGCAAGCTGGAACGCACAAGCGCTTCAGCCGCTATGAGGGGTAAAATGGCCGGACAACGGCCAAAGTAAGCCACAGGACCGACTTATGAGAGTTTAGAGGGGATGACAGAATACACAGACAACAACTGCCATGGAGAAAAACAAAAACGGACACCGTTGCAGACCTTGCCAGCCGTTGATGCGTCCATCCATTCGGCATACAGAGGCGACCATCCCTTCCACCATAGGGGTATTACTCATGCCTTTAGACGCTACTCGCCCGCCCGTGGCTGGGCTCTGAGCCGCACCGCATGAGGTATGCCTACAACTAGGAACCATCCGATCGGACGTGAACATCATGTGTAGGTCCGTTGGAGGAGGACAAAAAAGGAACGCAGCAGCTAGTGGTGAGTGCTCATTTATGGGAATGGGGCCCTTTAGCATTGGAGAGGAGGCGGGGTTAACCCACATGTAGGCTGCCTTGGAGTCTGTCAGGAAAAATGTTTTTCTAATTCTCTTTAGGCTGTGTAACAGACGGTTTCTCTTTTAATCATGCACTGAAACTGCCACAAAAGCTGTTATGTAAAATCAAAGATATTAAAGCCAAACTCCAGAATAAGCAACTATTGTCTATATTAAAAATGCACGTGTGTTCTTACTTGAATCTTGGTTTGCTTTGTATATATTTTACCAGATATGTGCAATAAGCTAGTGAAAAACTTTTGCCATTGTGCCGGAGCTTCCTGTACTAAAGGCTATTCACTACTACTTGTATACAGATTAAAAAAAAAAACGATATTGCCGTGCTAAAAGTGACCGTGAAAATCAAAACAAGTGTATCTTAAAGTGGGGTTCCACCCAAAAAACAAAAATACCTGTAAAATTTTTTTTAAAAAAAAACAAAAAAACATTTGGATATTTTTTTTTTTCACTTACCTCTAAATGCCTGTTGCTAGGTGGTCCCTCGTAGTCTGCCTGTTCCTTTGCCTGGGCTGGTGACATCACTTCCTCCCAGGCACAGGAAGGGCTTCGATCCCCCGCATCGCTGGACCCAGGGACAGGTGAGTGTCCAATTAAAAGTCAGCAGCTGCAGTATTTGTAGCTGCTGACTTTTAATTTTTTTTTTTTTACGGCCCCCCTGGGTGGAACTCCTCTTTAATAAGTAAAGAGAGTGAAGATTAAAGCGGAGTTCTGACCCCGCACGAAAAAATTAAAAGTCAGCAGCTACACATACTGTAGCTGCTGACTTTTAATATTAGGACACTTACCTGTCCTGGAATCCAGCGATGTTGGCACCCCAGCCGAAGTTTCCAGCGGCTCTCGGTGCTGCCGCCGCAATAGCCGGTAAGGGAAACCGGCATTGAAGCCTTGCAGCACCGGAGGTGGGGAGAAGGCAGATAAGTGGAGCTTCCACTTTTGGGGGAAACTCCGCCTAAAATCTTTCTCTTCCAAAGTTTTGAAATAGTGTGCCACCACCTTGAATAAAGAGGACTCTTACCAGAACATATGGACCCTTCATAAAAAAAGAGTCGTGAAAGCTTATGAAATAATATACCATCTGTAGGCAAACTTATGTCACTGCCAAATCTCCACCTGCGGTCACCAGGATTTCCCATCCAGTAACATAAGATGTGCCATGGAATATAAAAAAGAAGAACTGGGAAAGCCCACATAATGTAAAACTGTATACGCAATTTATTGGTAAAATAAATGACTAGCCACTCACAATGATAAAAACAACAAGCGCTTGACAGTAATTATTACTGTCTGATTTGGGGCATAACCCCCAAAAATCTTGTACTCATCAAAACAAAAGTGTTGCAGTAAACATAAGAACATAGGAAATGACAGCTGTAAAAGCAAGTTTTGTGGGTTAAACAGGTTCAAAATTAAGTTTTAGAAAAGGTTAGGACTTGCAGGTATGCTTCAGTTAAGAATTAAGAAACCTATGCAGGTCTAGCTTGAGTTGTTCTTCAAACATTCTGCTTTTCTTTATGATCTAATTATGCCTTTAATAAAACCATTAGTATAAACTCATCTGAGAAAAGAATTGACCTTCCTACCCTAGGGAACTAATTTGAATTAGAATAACATGTTTATCAAATTACTGAGGGCTCTAAACGAGCACTATTGCAGAACTGTCAAGTATAATGTTGCTGCTAGTTTGTAAAAAAGCACTTTACTTTTCATGGTAGTGCTGACTACAATATGGGTTATTAATACATGGGTTAATAATAAATACGGAGGTAATTTTTTCTACTTATTATTGAGTATATCCTAAAGGAGCATTATCATTCAATAGTCTTAATAATGCTGACTACAATAAAGTGTTTGGTATGTGATGGTGTCCTGCTTTTGACGGGATGCAATAGACAGAGACAATTACATATACCGTAGCTGTGAATTTTAAAAATATAACTTATATCTCAGATTTTACAGAGCAGGGAAGGGCAGAAAGAGGGCTCGTGAGTTATTGTGCAAACGCCAGAGGTATCCAGTAATTGACCATAATTCTTTACTTTTAATGAGGCTAGTGACCACAGATTAGATTGAATTTTATTTTAACCTGAACCTTCATAGAATTCTGGTCTGCAAAGGTCCTCCTAAAATAAAATTATTTCAAAATTGCAAAGCAAGTTGGCCAGCCTAACATAAATCTGTCATTATTTCATAGTGAAATTAATCTTCCCTCTTTGCAGGCTGGTTTTCAAGGGATCTTTTATCAGTTGCATTACAAATCTCAGCTGTGTACTGTGACCACAGGGCATATCTACAGAAGGACAGAGAAAACAAACAGTGTATTTAGCAGTAACAAATACATATACAGTAAATACAGTATCTCACAAAAGTGAGTACACCCCTCACATTTTTGTAAATATTTTATTATATCTTTTCATATGACAACACTGAAGAAATCACACTTTGCTACAATGTAAAGTAGTGAGTATAACAGTGTAAATTTGCTGTCCCCTCAAAATAACTCAACACACAGCCATTAATGTCCAAACCGCTGGCAACAAAAGTGAGTACACCCCTAAGGGAAAATGTCCAAATAGGGCGCAAAGTGTCAATATTTTGTGTGGCCACCATTATTTTCCAGCACTGCCTTAAAGAGGAGGTCCAGCTGAAAAAAAAAAATAAATAAAAGTCAGCAGCTACAAACACTGTAGCTGCTGACTTTTAATAAGCACACTTACCTGTCCAGGGTGCCCGCGATGTCGGCCGCCCGAAGCCGATCCGTCCATCGGATCGGGTCCTGGCGCTGCCATTTGAACTAAGGGAAACAGGCAGTGGAGCCTTGCGGCTTCACTGCCCGTTTCGTACTGCACATGCGCGAGTCGCGCGGCACTTTGTGTATGGCCGGCTGTGTTCTGGGACACACACAGTTCCCAGAACACAGCGCACCCCATTCCCCAGAAGACAACGCGAGGAGGAGAAAAATAAAGATCACCATGGAGAAGGAAGTGGCAGATTAGGAAGATCTGCCTAGCAACAGCCGTTTCTGGTTAGTAAAAAAAAAATTTTTTTTCAATTTTTTTTTTCGATTTTTAGGAGCATTTTTATGTAATTTTTTTTTTTTTTTTTTTTTTTTAGGGTGGACCTCCGCTTTAACCCTCTTGGGCGTCCTCTTTCACTCCTTCATGACAACATCACGGAGCTGGTGGATGTTAGAGACCTTGCGCTCCTCCACCTTCCATTTGAGGATATTCCACAGATGCTCAATAGGGTTTAGGTCTGGAGACATGCTTGGTCAGTCCATCACCCTTAACCTCAGCTTCTTTAGCAAGGCAGTGGTTGTCTTGGGGGTGTGTTTGGGGTCATTATCATGTTGGAATACTGCCTTGCGTCCTAGTCTCCAAAGGGAGGGGGTCATGCTCTGCTTCAGTATGTCAAAGTACATGCAGCCCCAGACCATGACACTCCCAACACACTTATCTTTGTACTCCTCATCTGGGTGCTGCCACACAGGTTTGACACCATCTGAACCAAATAAGTTACCTTGGTCTCATCAAACCACAGGACATGGTTCCAGTAATCCATGTCCTTAGTCTGTTGTCTTCAGCAAACTGTTTGCGGGCTTTCTTGTGCATGATCTTTAGAAGAGGCTTCCTTCTGGGACGGCAGCCATGCAGACCAATTTGAAGCAGTGATCTGCGTATGGTCTGAGCATTGACAGGTTGACCCCCCACCCCTTTGACTTCTGCAGCAATGCTGACAGCACTCATACGTCTATTTCCCAAAAACAACCTCTGGATTAGACATGTGCAGTTTGTTTTATTCCGAATTAATATTCTGACAAATTTTTTGTTATTCTGAGATTTGGATATATCCAAATACCCGAATTACAATATAAACAAATTTTACCGAATGCTCCGAATACCGTAAAAAAATTCGTCATAATTTTCGGACTAAAAGTCGAATCAAATTTTACATTGAACTCCAGTCGAACTCTAACTACACATGTAGCTGAAATCAAAGACTGTGTGTGTTATTGGTGTACCATTTCAAAATAATGCTGTTTTTGTTAAGCCAAAGGTGATTTTAAAGAGTCATTGTAATCATTTGATGAAGATTTTTCTTTTGTTTGTTCACTTTGCTGCATTCATATCGAAAACCATATAACATTTGCGATTCGACCATTTGGAAAATGTATCGATTTGAACATTTTGAATCGAAAAAATCTGTCCAGTATAAAGCAGGCCATACACGGTCGAATTTCGAACAAATTTTCTTTTCAAAATAAGAAATTTCGTTTTTTTTTGTGATCCGATGATGCCACCATTGATTTTCGAAATTCGGCCGACCAAGCCTTCAATTTCACCTCATGTTGCTAAAGAAAATAATTTTCTTGGCCGGGAATCTTCTTTTCTCTCCGTAAATTTTCTTTTCTTATTACATTTCTCGCACGATTCTCCCATCATTGATTAGAAAATCGTTCGTTTTTCGGAAAATTTCCAACATGTCCGATTCCTCAAATTCGATTGCCGCACGAAAATCGGCCGTTGTTGCAGCCCACTAATGATGCGAAATTCATACGAAAATTCTTTCATACGATTTTCTAAAGAAAATTCTTACGAAATTCGAACCGTGTATGGCCGGCATAAGAGAGTAAGAGCGATAACACCAAATTTAACACACCTGCTCCCCATTCACACCTGAGATCTTGTAACACTAACGAGTCACATGACACAGGGGAGGAAAAATGGCTAATTGGGCCCAATTTGGAAATTTTCACTTAGGGGTCTACTCATTTTTGTTATCAGTGGTTTAGACATTAATGGCTGTGTGTTGAGTTATTTTAAGGGGACAGCAAATTTACACTGTTGTACAAGCATACACTCACTACTTTACCTGCTTGCCGACCAGCGCACGACGATGTACGTCGGCACAATGGCGTGGCTGGAAAAATGGGCGTACCTGTACGTCCCCTTTAAGACGCGACTCGATGTCCACCGGGGGGCCTGTAATTGTGATACTGTGCGGCAGAATGGGGAGATGTAAACAAGGCATTTCCCCGTTCTGCCTAGCAACATGACAGGGATCTACTGCTCCCTGTCATGGGGAGCAGTGATCACTGTCATTTTGTAGTGAGCCCATCTGCCCACAGTTAGAATCACTCCCTAGGACACGCTTAAAGCCTTGATTGCCCCCTTGTGTTTAACCCCTTCCCTGCCAGTGTCATTTACACAGTAAACAGTGCATTTTTTTATAGCACTGATCGCTGTATAGATGTCACTGGTCCCAAAATAGCGTAAAAAATTCCTGATATGTCTGCCGCAATGTTGCAGTCACGATAAAAATCGCAGATCGCCGCCATTACTAATATTAAAAAAAAATAATAAAAATACCATAAATCTATCCCCTATTTTGTAGACGCTATAACTTTTGCGCAAACCAATCAATATACGCTTGTTGTGATTTTTTTTTTTACCAAAAATATGTAGAAGAATACATTTCGGCCTAAACTGAGGAAGAAATTTAGTTTTTTTATATATTTTGGGGGGATATTTATTATAGCAAAAATTGTGGCTCTTTTTTTGTATATAACGCAAAAAATAAAACCCCCAGAGGTGATCAAATACCACCAAAAGGAAGCTCTATTTGTGGGAAAAAAAGGACATCAATTTTGTTTGGGTACAATGTCAGTTAAAGCAACGCAGTGCCGTATCACAAAAAGTGCTCTGGTCAGGAAGGGGGTAAATTATTCCTGGGCTGAAGTGGTTACATTGTAGCAAAGTGTCATTTCTTCAGTGTTGTCACATGACAAGATTTAACAAAATATTTACAGAAATGTGAGGGGTGTACTCACTTTTGTGAGATACAGTATATATTAATTACAAATATTATATACAGTGGGGACGGAAAGTATTCAGACCCCCTTAAATTTTTCACTCTTTGTTATATTGCAGCCGTTTGCTAAAATCCTTTAAGTTCATTTTTTTTCCTCATTAATGTACACACAGCACCCCATATTGACAGAAAAACACAGAATTGTTGACATTTTTGCAGATTTATTAAAAAAGAAAAACTGAAATATTACATGGTATTCAGACCCTTTGCTGTGACACTCATATATTTAACACAGGTGCTGTCCATTTCTTCTGATCATCCTTGAGATGGTTCTACACCTTCATTTGAGTCCAGCTGTGTTTGGTTATACTGATTGGACTTGATTAGGAAAGCCACACACCTGTCTATATAAGACCTTACAGCTCACAGTGCATGTCAGAGCAAATGAGAATTATGAGGTCAAAGGAACTGCCTGAAGAGCTCAGAGACAGAATTGTGGCAAGGCAAAGATCTGGCCAAGGTTACAAAAAAATTTCTGCTGCACTTAAGGTTCCTAAGAGCACATTGGCCTCCATAACCCTTAAATGGAAGACGTTTGGGACGACCACAACCCTTCCTAGAGCTGGCCGTCCAGCCAAACTGAGCTATCGGGGGAGATGAGCCTTGGTGAGAGAGGTAAAGAAGAACCCAAAGATCACTGTGGCTGAGCTCCAGAGATGCAGTCGGGAGATGGGAGAGAGTTGTAGATAGTCAACCATCACTGCAGACCTCCACCAGTCGGGGCTTTATAGCAGAGTGTCCCGACGGAAGCCTCTCTTCAGTGCAAGACACATGAAAGCCTGCATGGAGTTTGCTAAAAAACACCTGAAGGACTCCAAGATGGTGAGAAATAAGATTCTCTGGTCTGATGAGACCAAGATAGAACTTTTTGGTCTTAATTCTAAGCAGGATGTGTGGAGAAAACCAGGCACTGCCCATCACCTGTCTAATACAGTCCCAACAGTGAAGCATGGTGGTGGCAGCATCATGCTGTGGGGGTGTTTTTCAGCTGCAGGGACAGGACTACTGGTTGCAATCAAGGGAAAGATGAATGCGGCCAAGTACAGGGATATCCTGGACGAAAACTTTCTCCAGAATGCTCAGGACCTCAGACTGGGCCGAAGGTTTACCTTCCAACAAGACAATGACCCTAAGCACACAGCTAAAATAACGAAGGAATGGCTTCACAACAACTCTGTGATTGTTCTTGAATGGCCTAGCCAGAGCCCTAACTTAAACCCAATTGAACATCTCTGGAGAGACCTAAAAATGTCTGTCCACCAATGTTTACCATCCAACCTGACAGAACTGGAGAGGATCTGCAAGGAGGAATGGCAGAGGATCCCCAAACACAGGTGTGAATAACTTGTTGCATCTTTCCCAAAAAGATTAATGGCTGTATTAGATCAATAGGGTGCTTCTACTAAATACTGAGCAAAGGGTCTGAATACTTAGGACCATGTTATATTTTAGTTTTTCTTTTTTAATAAATCTGCAAAAATGTCAACAATTCTGTGTTTTTCTGTCAATATGGGGTGCTGTGTGTACATTAATGAGGAAAAAAATGAACTTAAATGAGTTTAGCAAATGGCTGCAATATAAAAAAGAGTGAAACATTTAAGAGGGTCTGAATACTTTCCGTCCCCACTGTATATTTAATTATAGTTCCTTCAACAGGCATTTTATAGGAGACTAAGGATAAGTGTTACAGCACTCATTGCAAATTTTATATTTTATATATGTAGCACCCTCTACCAATAGGTAGGTGCTAGTATGGGTTTTTACTAGGTTTTGTCAACACAGGCACATTTAGGCAGGCCTATCCTGCAAGCTAGGCCTGTTTGTTTTGATCTGGGGGCAGGGAGTGGTCAGAGTAGCAGTGGGTGTGACCACCTGTGCTCTAGTTCTGGTGTGGTCGCTGGGATTCGTATTGAGCACTCTAAAGAGAAGACATGGGCATATAGATCCTTTTAGGATCTTGGATTTGCCATATCAGAAACAACTTATACTCATCCACTGAAGAAAACAAGCCTCAGATAACCTCTCCACATTGCACTTAACTATACCAGTGCAAACCCTGCGGACGCAGGTACTTGTTTGTTTGGCTGAGAAACTTCTCAAAGGAATCCTGGATCTGATGACCTGACTTCATACCCACCATCCTGAAACATCCATACCAAGCTTTGAGTGACCCACCAGACTGAAAAGCTGGGTGTCATTTTGATTTGGTGAGTGGGGATACATGAGGGGGTGTTGCACGCCTGAATTTTCTGAAGCACCTTTTTTCCCTTCACTTTGGATTGGAGCACCTTTAGTCACTTTCTTTGGACTTTGTTTTGTTTCATCATTTATATTTTTATTCTTCACTTATTGTGTTTGCGAGCACTATATCTATAAGTATCCTCAGTTTATATTCAAGTTACAGTTCTGGGCATCCCATGCCTTCCCTTACCTTTCTAATCTCATCCCCAAATAAACCAAAAACAAAACCAAACACCCTGGACTGGTTCTTAAATTCAGTGCAAGTGCTGGAAAATTCCTGTTGCCTGGCTGTGCATGAGATGGAAGACCCAAAAATCCAGCGGCCCGCTACATATTTAACACTAGTAGTCTAATGTTTATGATGGCCAGTTTTATCGTTACGCTTCTGAGTGGTGTCCTCCACAAAACAGAGACCGCAGGAGCACTTAAAACGGTTGTATACCCGCACAAAATGTTATTTTATTTTTTTAAAACCTGTAAGGCAAAAGGCATAATGAGCTAGTATGCACCGCATACTAGCTCATTATGAAATACTTACCTTAGAACAAGGCGTCGGCAGCTGATCCCGGTCACCACCGAGGGAGCTAACATTTCCCCTCGGCGTGTCTTCTGGGTTCGCGGCTCCAGCGCTGTGAGTGGCCGGAGCTGCGACTTCTTTCCGGCAAGGTGTCAGCATATGTCAGCGTCTGCCTGCAAAGTGAATATCTCCTAAACCGTACAGGTTTAGGAGATATTCATTTTACCTACAGGTAAGCCTTATTATAGGCTTACCTGTAGGTAAAAATATAGAAAAAGGGTATACAACCACTTTAAATAAACCATATATGTACTCTGGAACTGAATAGCCTTTATGTGGGTGGTTAAATACCTTACCTTTTAATCATATTGGTACATTGAATGCATGGCAAACAGCAAAAAGAATCTGTGCGCCTGAAACCTAGAAATTTAACATTTACTTCACAATTTGGAGGTTGATAATCGTATCTAACAAGTTGATTTATACAGCATTTTACCTTTCCTAAATGATTGCATGGGTGAAATATTAAATTTCAAGAGACATGGTAATTTTCTCCCAAACATGCCAATTTCTCTTTATGCATGTAAAAATTTTATCTAAAGTGGCTTTATACTGTTACACAAATGGAATACAATTACAATGTTGCTTACATGTCCTCCTGGGGACTGTCTCTTGACATCTCCATCTCAGTCCAACCTTTTTCACTATCCAATTCCCCCACCAGGGATACTCGCTCCCCTGCAATTTAGATTTAATCTTTATAAGTATACTCGTATGTGTTGCAGGATCCACAACAACCATTGCAACACATTTGAATTGTGCTCTCCTACTACCTTTAAAAACATTTTTTTTTCAGATTAAAGCTAGAATAATGTAGCAACCTATTCCTATCTGTAGATGTTTCATACAAACTGACCAAAATATTATTAATAGAGATCAGTGTATCAAAAAATGAATTTTTTCACATCCAGATTGTATGTTAACGCAGAAATACTGCATCATGGTATTGGCCTCCTCATGGTACAAAGACGGGTACACCAACTGTGAAAACATCATTAATGTATCAAACACATTTCAGGTAATGTATTTGATACAAATCATTTCCATAAATAAAGTGTTCTCCACCCAAACCATAAAGGCTATCACACAAAGTGAAGCATAATAACCCACGGCAGTGCCATGTATTTGCAAATAATATTTATCTTTAAACATAAAGAAGTTGTTTTTCAAAATGAGTTGCAATGAAGAAATAATAAACCACAGTTGTGCATCAGAAAATCTTCCAGATTTCATTAATAACTCTTCACTAGCAAGCAAACCCAGGTTATGATTAAGAGAAGTAATAAACTTGAAATATCCCTGGTAACTAGCACAGCATTAGCTAGTGCCTAGAGTTCATAAGGCATCGTTCAAATAAGATCTGCTTGTTCATACCAAAAGGTATCATAAAATGCGTCAATGGGTATAGTGTGGACGTGAAACTAGTCACCATGGGACATCTGGGGGAGTTAAGAGGAACCATATATTCCTTAGTCAGGACGTATATTACTGGGTGACCTGTTATTAAAAAAGATTTAGCATCTTTTTTCAATAATCCCTTTCAAACATGCCTTATTCACCACCTATTCAATTTTATGCTAAACATCAAAAACAGGATTAGTAGTCAATTTCCTATAAATGCTCTCATTGACCAACAGTTTAACAATCTCTAACTCATAATGTAAAACATACAAAATTACTTCTGACCACCCCCCTTTGTCAGTGGACAATGATATAATGATATATAAAGATAATATAATAATAATAATTTGATTGTGACACACTAACAAGGTGTTCAGTGCTTGTATTTTATTAACTGATAAATTATTAGCCCTATTATTAGGAGTTAGATTGTTCAACACAATGGATACATACTGTATTTCACCACTCTCTTGAAGTATAAATAAAGACAAAATGTTTTCTTTAGTTTTGAGTACAGTGGAAGGATTATAAAAATTAGGAAAAGGATTTCCCCAGGTGGGGTTTTTAGGCAGCAGGGTTTGAAATATTGGACCAATGTTGTAAAAAAGAATAATGTTTATTGTACAAAAAATAAATTACATAGGGATTGTTAAAAGAATGAGCTCTGATATAGAGTGCTTACAAATCTGGTGAAAGCAGACACGCATTTATACAGACATATTTTTCATAACAACATCATATAGATATTATGTTAAAGGGGGGGTGGTAGTTGCGCTGTGATGGGGAGAGGGTAGGGAAAGGGGGGCTATGCTAAACTGGAGTGTATGTGACACACATGCCAAGTGACCCGAAAAAAGGGGTCTATAACACACAAATGACAATAGCCCACTGACTAGTGCCTAAAATTACCACTGAATAAGTGTATGAAGGGAATAGAGTGGCATCCAAATAAATAATACACATAATAAAAATGCAAACAAGCCAATGAGATAATAACAAATGGTGAACAATGGGTGAATGCAATATTAAGTGCATGGGTGAATAGAATAATATAAATTGATCCCATTAATAAACATAATAAAAAACTTTAAACGTGAAAAAATCAAAATAAAAATATATAAAAATATATAAGAAACAGTCCCGCCACCAATGTGACACTTCTGAGTAAAGTCCAAAACCACAACAATGGATGTGTCAGGGGTAGAGGGGTGATCTGCGATGGGGCACCTCAGTGTGCACAGGCCCCTTACCTTACAGCTGTAAGGTATACAGCATAAATATTAGGCGCCCAGAAGATGATGGAATCCAGGAAGTTGCAGCAGATGGTATAGCTCACAAATGTAGTGGTATCATATGTGAAGAAATAAAGATGAACAACATAAAGTGTGATACCGTTTGAGAAATAGAAACAGGCAGGCTGAGGTAGGGGGGAAGGGGGGGTTGCACTCACTTGTGACAGATGAGCGCAAGCCTCAAACCACGAGTGCCGAACTCGTATAATCCAAAACGCTGGCCAAAGAACCCTCTACCATCTTACTCCTCCTGTAGCTCACCGCCCGTCATACGTCATATAGGCTCTCCCTGAGTTCTGCTAAGCAGAACTCAGGTTTGAGGCTTGCGCTCATCTGTCACAAGTGAGTGCAACCCCCCCTTCCCCCCTACCTCAGCCTGCCTGTTTCTATTTCTCAAACGGTATCACACTATATGTTGTTCATCTTTATTTCTTCACATATGATACCACTACATTTGTGAGCTATACCATCTGCTGCAACTTCCTGGATTCCATCATCTTCTGGGCGCCTAATATTTATGCTGTATACCTTACAGCTGTAAGGTAAGGGGCCTGTGCACACTGAGGTGCCCCCATCGCAGATCACCCCTCTACCCCTGACACATCCATTGTTGTGGTTTTGGACTTTACTCAGAAGTGTCACATTGGTGGCGGGACTGTTTCTTATATATTTTTATATATTTTTATTTTGATTTTTTCACGTTTAAAGTTTTTTATTATGTTTATTAATGGGATCAATTTATATTATTCTATTCACCCATGCACTTAATATTGCATTCACCCATTGTTCACCATTTGTTATTATCTCATTGGCTTGTTTGCATTTTTATTATGTGTATTATTTATTTGGATGCCACTCTATTCCCTTCATACACTTATTCAGTGGTAATTTTAGGCACTAGTCAGTGGGCTATTGTCATTTGTGTGTTATAGACCCCTTTTTTTGGGTCACTTGGCATGTGTGTCACATACACTACAGTTTAGCATAGCCCCCCTTTCCCTACCCTCTCCCCATCACAGCGCAACTACCACCCCCCCTTTAACATAGTTTTGTTTTGTCTGTTTGGAGCAGTACTATAGGTGTTGCAGCAGTGTCCCCTTGTTAGTTTAGGAGTCCGCCAGCAGCACAGGAGTTTCTCTTTTGTTTTCACATCATATAGATATTATCAATATCGAAAAAAGGACCTGACGCGTTTCAACCTATATATTCAAGGTCTTCTTCAGAGGTCTGTCTGTTGGAAAATATACAACAAGGATATACTTACAAAAACTTAGTTACATATACCAAAAGAAACATATCATATTCCATATAACATAGTTACCCAATGGTGCGTGTCCTATAGACGAAAAAACTTCTTATAAGAGAGGCCCCCTAAAATAAAAATGCCTGCTCGCTCTCCCTAAGATGTCCCACAATGCCTCCACCAACACAGCCACCCAGGAGCATTGAACGAATTCATCATTGATGGGCTTGATTATATTCTGCACCACAATTTTTTCTGCTTTAACAACTCCCACTACCTCCAGGTGCAGGGCGTGGCCATGGGCACTTGTTGTGCCCGGGCCTAAGCCAATCTGTACCTGGGGGAGTGGGAGAAGGCCCTCCTAGATGATGGGGACTTCGCAGTGTACACGGGCCACATACGTCTGTGGTTGCGGTACATCGATGACGTCCTCATCATCTGGGAGGGCTCGGAAGACATGCTGCTTCGGTTTCTTGATTATATTAAACATAACAACTATAATCTAAAATTTACCATGTCATACGACCGTAACCAAATGACATTCTTGGATGTCAAGCTAGGACGCACCTTGGAAAACAAAATTTCAAGCACCCTATTTCGCAAGAACACTGCAGGAAATACGGTGCTCCATGCGGACAGCTTCCATCCCACAGTGTTAAAAAAGTCCATCCCGTATGGACAATACCTGCGGCTTTGCAGGAATTGCTCAGATGACACCCTTTTCAGACAGGAAGCCCGCGACCTGCAAACCAGATTGCTGGCACGGGGTTATAGCTGTTCTTGTCTTCGGAAAGCCTACAATAGAGCAGCTGCACAATCTAGATGCGGATTGCTGTCTAAAAAGAGGGTAACGGACGGCCCTGGTGTGGATTCTACCAGGATCATCCTGCGATTCTCTAGACAGCATCAGGCAATCAGGAACATAATCCAAAAACACTGGTCCATACTCACGGATGATCCAAAAGTCTGTAATTTTATTTTGAAAAATCCATCAATTACCTATAAACGCGCTATCTTGCTCAAAGACAAACTGGTTCAAAGTGAGTTTAAAGTAAGATCTAAACATTGTTCTATTCTTGAATCATTCCCATGTGGACACTGCTCCTCTTGCCAGTATGTAAAACAGGATAAAATCTTCCGCCTTCCAAATGGGGCCCTGTTCAAACCCAAGCATTTCACCAACTGTCAGACACGAGGGATAGTGTACCTCATGTCATGCGAATGCGGTTCATATTATGTTGGTAAAACAAAACAAGAATTTCACTGTCGGATGTCCAAGCATATCTATCACATGCAGATTGGTAATTACTATCTACTATTAGGAAGACATGTAGCGACAGTACACAACTATAAGATGCCTAAAGTGTCCTTCACCGCACTCGATTGGATACATATACCGAATCGAGGCGGTGATTGGAACAAAATTCTGTTGCAACATGAACAGAGGTGGATATATAAACTGAATGCCACCTCTTTTCGGGGGTTGAACGAGGCTATCTCATTCGCCCCATTTCTAAGGGGTTTTGTGTCTGGAAAGACCCAATAGACCCCCCTTTTCAGCAATATACTATTCCCCTGTTTAATATAGGTCTCCATTGTTTCTTTTCTTTTGTTTGATACCTATCCCCGTTCCATTTTAGTATATATGCAATCTTAAATGTGTTTGCAGGTAATTCCCATAGTGATATACATATGGGTATCTTTCCCACCTCCCCCCCTCTCTTTGTGTCTTAGGACGTACTTAATTTTTATATTTATTATTACTTTTATTTTCATTATTTTTTCCAACTTATCAAGACGTGTGAATTTCTCTTACATATATGGATGCTTCATGTGTCAATAGACTTAAAACCAATGCATGATGAACTTGGGTAATTTGCCCGTGAATGTTAGGAAACATCAGTCCTTTATACACATGTGTATATGTGTATACATGCATACATATGTATAAATCTATCCCCTTAAATCATTATATGTTTCTTTCTCTCTGCTTGCCCTTTTTTCCCAATTGGGACCTGGCGGCTCTACTATCGCGGCCTCTGGGCCGGGGCTTGTCATTCTGATGTGTCTTCCCGGCAAGGGGGGGAGGGGGCCGCCTTTGGTGCTGGTTCCTCCCCCCCTTTCCCCATCGGACATCCGGGCTGGCCCTGGTTGCCGCATTGGGGATACTTCCTCCCTTGCCGGCGGCGTTTGGGGACATCCTCGGATGCTCCCGGTCACTGCGTATGCGCGGGGCCCCGTGCGTGCCATGTGACGCGGGCGCGTCAAGTGATTACAGCGAGGATGATGTCAGAGACGGGGCTCCGGCTCGCCCGAACGCCGGGGAGATCATACAGGGCTGCTGCATTGGCGGCAATGCCCTCCACAATGTTCCCACAGATTGGGGCGGTGGGGGGAGGCATTTACACCTGCGGGGAATTCATGTTAATTGACAAATGCCCACAAACAACGATACATATATGCTCCCACAGCGCAAACACTGGCAATTTTCCTATCTGGGTGGTCTGACTTTCGTGCAGCTCTCACTTGGTAAGCACACTTCTCAGTACTGTGTTTCTGCACTGTTTCAGCCCTGTATGAAATGATCAGTCTATCATACTGATCCTATATATATATAATAGATGCCTTATACTATATACAATGTTACTTTCTTTACATATTTTTAGACTTGTCAACTCTGTTTGGATGAGCATCCACTGAGCCTGACAAACTCTGTGGCCAATCCCGGGTCGGGTCACATTTGGGTCTAAACATAAAGGGCAGTACAGTGCAGTCTCACAACTTGTTTGCACATTGGCTAAGGTAATGCACTGAGTATCATTAATTATTTTTCTATTTTTCTATTTTTTATCACTTTTTTCAGTTTTTTACCTTCACATTTTTGCTCACTTACCTATATCTGAGTGACCTATTTGGTATACACGCTTTATTTATCTTTGTTTGCTATACAGCATGTATAATATATTATATATATTGCACGCATAGTCTTAGTCATAGTCATAGTCTAGTACTTTTTTCACTTATATGCACGATCTATTTACTTCTAAATATATATATATATTTAATATTATAAAAACGATAATATAATAATAATAATTTGATTGTGACACACTAACAAGGTGTTCAGTGCTTGTATTTTATTAACTGATAAATTATTAGCCCTATTATTAGGAGTTAGATTGTTCAACACAATGGATACATACTGTATTTCACCACTCTCTTGAAGTATAAATAAAGACAAAATGTTTTCTTTAGTTTTGAGTACAGTGGAAGGATTATAAAAATTAGGAAAAGGATTTCCCCAGGTGGGGTTTTTAGGCAGCAGGGTTTGAAATATTGGACCAGTGTTGTAAAAAAGAATAATGTTTATTGTACAAAAAATAAATTACATAGGGATTGTTAAAAGAATGAGCTCTGATATAGAGTGCTTACAAATCTGGTGAAAGCAGACACGCATTTATACAGACATATTTTTCATAACAACATCATATAGATATTATCAATATCGAAAAAGGACCTGACGCGTTTCAACCTATATATTCAAGGTCTTCTTCAGAGGTCTGTCTGTTGGAAAATATACAAGGATATACTTACAAAAACTTAGTTACATATACCAAAAGAAACATATCATATTCCATATAACATAGTTACCCAATGGTGCGTGTCCTATAGACGAAAAAACTTCCTATAAGAGAGGCCCCCTAAAATCAAAATGCCTGCTCGCTCTCCCCAAGATGTCCCGCAACGCCTCCACCAACACAGCCACCCAGGAGCATTGAACAAATTCATCATTGATGGGCTTGATTATATTCTGCACCACAATTTTTTCTGCTTTAACAACTCCCACTACCTCCAGGTGCAGGGCATGGCCATGGGCACTTGTTGTGCCCCGGCCTACGCCAATCTGTACCTGGGGGAGTGGGAGAAGGCCCTCCTAGATGATGGGGACTTCGCGGTGTACACAGGCCACATACGTCTGTGGTTGCGGTACATCGATGACGTCCTCATCATCTGGGAGGGCTCGGAAGACATGCTGCTTCGGTTTCTTGATTATATTAAACATAACAACTATAATCTAAAATTTACCATGTCATACGACCGTAACCAAATGACATTCTTGGATGTCAAGCTAGGACGCACCTTGGAAAACAAAATTTCAAGCACCCTATTTCGCAAGAACACTGCAGGAAATACGGTGCTCCATGCGGACAGCTTCCATCCCACAGTGTTAAAAAAGTCCATCCCGTATGGGCAATACCTGCGGCTTTGCAGGAATTGCTCAGATGACACCCTTTTCAGACAGGAAGCCCGCGACCTGCAAACCAGATTGCTGGCACGGGGTTATAGCTGTTATTGTCTTGGGAAAGCCTACAATAGAGCAGCTGCACAGATGCGGATTGCTGTCTAAAACATGAAATTTTTACTTTGGTACTTTTTTCACTTATATGCACGATCTATTTACTTCTAAATATATATATATTTAATATTATAAAAACACAGTCTATATATAAGGTATGTATATAGACCGATATCTTTACTTTTTTACTCTTTCACTCAATTAAGCATATACTTCTTAATACAATGTTTTGATACATACTATAAGTACGTTTTCTTAAAAAAATGTTTTCTTTGGGCTTCTGCTGCAGGTGTTTGCCTTCTCCCCGACCGACTGTGCGGTCCGGGTGGGGGGGGCGATTCTCAGTGTGACCTCTCGTAAGCCACATCACTAGCAACCGCCCCGGCTCCTGGGTGGCTGTGTTGGTGGAGGCGTTGCGGGACCTCTTGGGGAGAGCGAGCAGGCATTTTGATTTTAGGGGGCCTCTCTTATAGGATTTTTCGTCTATAGGACACGCACCATTGGGTAACTATGTTATATGGAATATGATATGTTTCTTTTGGTATATGTAACTAAGTTTTTGTAAGTATATCCTTGTATATTTTCCAACAGACAGACCTCTGAAGAAGACCTTGAATAATATCTATATGATGTTGTTATGAAAAATATGTCTGTATAAATGCGTGTCTGCTTTCACTAGATTTGTAAGCACTCTATATCAGAGCTCATTCTTTTAACAATCCCTGTGTAATTTATTTTTTGTACAATAAACATTATTCTTTTTTACAACATTGGTCCAATATTTCAAACCCCACTGCCTAAAAAGCCCACTTGGGGAAATCCTTTTCCTAATTTTTGCTTTCATATTAGGGGTGAGCAGCAATTTCTCTTTCCCCTCCCTCAACTGTGTCTTCCTTTTGCTAGTGGAAGGATTATAACACCTGTGAATTTTTATTATCTGTCTGTGCCCTCATAGTGTCTTGTTTATCATTAGCATTAAAAGTGAAAGTAAAAGAAAATCCCAAATTTACGTAAACGGGTGGCCCCACCCCCCTCTGACGCCACTCGGAAGCCATTGGAAAGTCCCCGTGCGTCAGAGGGGGCCGGGTCACCTGGGTACATCACCGTGTGGCCCTGCCCTCAGTTATAAAAAACTGTCACCTGAGAGGATGGTCGTTATGGTGGGTGCCTCCCATGGAGGCGGATCGGTGGCGCCGTGCGGGGTATTTTTTTTTTCAGTCCGGCGGAGCGAGAGAAGAAGATGAATGGACTTTGTGGGACATTTTTATTTTTTTATTTTTTAATAAAGGACTTATCCTAAGATGTGTCTTGTGTTTTTTTAACATTTTGACACTTCTTTTGTGAAATGGTAGGGTTACAATGTACCCGTTACCCTTTTAAACAGGGGGGGGGCGGGATCTGGGGGTCCCCTTGTTAAAGGGGGCTTCCAGATTCCGATAAGCCCCCCGCCCGCAGACCTCCACAACCACCGGGCAAGGGTTGTCGGGATGAGGCCCTTGTCCCAATCAACATGGGGACAAGGTGCTTTGGGGGGCTACCCCAAAGCACCCTCCCTATGTTGAGGGCATGTGGCCTGATACGGTTCAGGAGGGGGCGCTCTCTCGTCCCCCCTCTTTTCCTGCAGACTGCCAAGTTGCGTGCTTGGATAAGGGTCTGGTATGGATTTTGGGGGGACCCCCACGCCCTTTTTTTTATTTTGGCGCAGGGTTCCCTTTAAAATCCATACCAGACCTGAAGGGTCTGGTATGGATTTTGAGGGGGACCCCTAAGCCATTATAAAAAAAATTGGTGCAGGGTTCCCCTTAATAACCATACCAGACCTGAAGGGCCTGGTATGGAATTTGGGGGGACCCCCACGCAATTTTTTTTTTAATTTTGGTTCGGGGTTCCTCTTAATATTCATACCAGACCCAAAGGGCCTATTATGGATTTTTGGGGGACCCCCATGCCGTTTTTTTTCAATGACTTTTATCTATATTGCCGAGACCCAACAATTCATTATAGCCGCGAGTATTTTTAAATGACTTTTTTGCATTGATACATGATTGATTATGACAATACCAAGCATATAAGCCTTTAAAATTACCACTTTTGATTTCTCCCATAGACTTTTAAAGGGTGTTCTGCGGCTTTCGAATTTGCTGCGGACACCCCAAGTTCTTTGCTATTCGGCGAACAGGCGAACACCCGATGTTCGAGTCGAACTTACGTTCGACTTGAACATCGAGCTCATCCCTAATGGTGATACTGGATCTCTTCTAGCTGTTTATCAAGTATTTTATTACTCTTTTTTTATTTGATCAAATTTCTGAGAGATCAATGTAGATAAAAAAAAAATTCAATCTCCTGTTTGGATTGACTGAGCATTTCATGTACCTCACATTGAATTAATCATTCTGTGCAAATAAGGTGGGTGGTTCTCACACTTATACCTCTAATATATTTGTATATACACTACACAGGGGCTTAGTGGTCAGTTGTCCAGGCTTGTGGCACTAGAGCCCTCAGTTTAAATCCCAACCTGGACACTACCTGCATGGAATTTCCTTGTTCTTCCTTGTGTGGGTTTCCTCTGGATACTCCTTTTTCCTTATACACTCCAAAGACATGCAGGTAGGTTAATTTACAAGATGTATAAATGAAGCGTTTGTGCTTCAAGAACGATAACAAGCTGCAAGCACACTTATTTCCTCGTACACACGATCGGACATTCCGACAACAAAATCCATCCATTTTTTCCGACGGATGTTGGCTCAAACTTGTCTTGCCTACACATGGTCACACAAATCTTTTTGGAAATTCCGAACGTCAAGAACGTGGTGACGTACAACACGTACGATGAGCAAAGAAAAATTAAGTTCAATAGCCAGTGCGGCTCTTCTGCTTGATTCCGAGCATGCGAGGAACTTTGTGTGGCAGAATTGTGTACACACGATCGGAATTTACAACAGCGGATTTTGTTTTTAGTAAAATTGAGATCTAGATCTCAAATTTTGTGTGACAGAAATTCCGATGGAAAATGTCCGATGGAGCCTACACATGGTCGGAATTTCCGACAACAAGCTCCCATCGAACATTTTCCGTCAGAAAATCCGACCATGTGTGCGAGGCATTAGTAAACTAAATATTCTGTATGAAATGTACTGTGCTGAAAGAATAAATTAAATTATACATAGAACAAATTCCATGTGTCACCGATAAAATAAACTCTAATAAGGTACAAACTGACGAAAAATACATATAGGGTTGATTTAAAACTGCAAAATTGGGTGTAGCTGTGCATAGAAACCAGAAATCAGCCTCCAGATTTTTTTTTATCAAAGCTTAACTAAACAAGTTGAAGTTAGAAGCTGACTGGCTACCATTCGCAGCTACACCAGAATTTTCACTCTCCGGTTTTAGCAAATCGACCCCAGTGTTTAAAAATTGCAGTCAATACAAACGCAAAGTAAAATCATAGGTGTGTGCAGCCTATTGCATTAGGGTGTACACCTCAACGCTCAAACAAATGTGTATGTATGTAAATTATATCTAAAAAAATTTGAATATGATCAAAAAGTTAATTTAATTCAGTAATTCAATTCAAAAGTGAAACTCCTATATTTATATAGATTCATTACACACAGTGATATATTTCAAGCATTTCTTTCTTTTAATTTTAAAGATTATGGCTTACAACTAGTGAAAACCCAACATTCAGTATCTGAGAAAATTTGAATATTACATAAGACCAATAAATTAAAAAAAAAGGATTTTTAATACAGAAATGTTGGCTTACTGAAAAATATGTCTATGTACAGTGTGGTATGCACTAAATAAATTCCTTTTGCATAAATTACTGCATCAATGTGGCGTGGCATGAAGGCGCTCAGCCTGTGGCACTGCTGAGGTGTTATGGAAACCCAGGTTGCTTTGATAGCGGCCTTCAGCTAGCCTGCATTGTTGGGTCTGGTGTCTCTCATCTTCCTCTTGACAATACCCCACAGATTCTCTATGGGATTTAGTTCAGGCGAGTTTGCTGGCCAATCAAGCACAGTGATACCATGATCGTTAACCAGGTATTGGTAATTTTGGCAGTGTGGGCAGGTGCCAAGTCCTGCTGGAAAATTAAATCAGCATCACCATAAAGCTGGTCAGCAGAGGGAAGCATGAAGTGCCCTAGAATTTCCTGGTAAAGGGCTGCGCTGACTTTGGACTTCATAAAACACAGTGGACCAGCACCAGCAGATGACATGGCTCCCCAAATCATCACGGACTGTGGAAACTTCACACTGGACCTCATGCAACTTGGATTCCGTGCCTCTCCACTCTTCCACCAGACTCTGGGACCTTGATTTTCAAATGAAATGCAAAATTTATTTTCATCCAAAAAGAGGACTTTGGACCACTGAGCAACAGTCCAGTTCTTTTTCGCCTTAGCCCAGGTAAGATTCTTCTGACGTTGTCCCTGGTTCAGAAGTGGCTTGACATAATCAGTGTGGCAATTGTAGCCCATGTCCTGGATACATCTGTGTGTGGTGGCTAGGGATGAGCCGAACACCCCCCGGTTTGGTTCGCACCAGAACCTGCGAACGGACCGGAAGTTTGCGCAAACTTTAGAACCCCATTAAAGTCTATGGGACTCGAACGTTCAAAATCAAAAGTGCTAATTTTAAAGGCTAACATGCAAGTTATTGTCCTAAAAATGGTTTGGGGACCCGGGTCCTGCCCCAGGGGACATGTATCAATGCAAAAAAAGTTTTAAAAACTGACGTTTTTTCGGGAGTAGTGATTTTAATGATGCTTAAAGTGAAAAAAAAGTGAAATATTCCTTTAAATATCGTACCTGGGGGGTGTCTATAGTATGCCTGTAAAGTGGCACGTGTTTCCCGTGCTTAGAACAGTCCCTGCACAAAATGACATTTTTAAAGGAATAAAAGTCATTTAAAACTGCTTGCGGCTTTAATGTAATGTCGGGTCCCGGCAATATGGATGAAAATCAGTGAGACAAATGGCATGGGTGCCCCCCACCCTTCAGTCCATTACCAGGCCCTTTGGGTCTTTTATGGATATTAAGGGGAACCCCACACCCAAATTAAAAAAAGGAAAGGCGGGGGCCCCCAGGGCCTATATACTCTGAACAGCACTATACAGGCGGTGCAAACAAGACAGGGACTGTAGGTTTGTTGTTAAGTAGAATCTGTTTGTAATTTTAAACTGGTACATTTTTAAAGTGTAGCTCCAGCCAAAGAATCTATTTTTAAGCTTTTTGGAAAACATAGGGAAGGGTTATCACCCCTGTAACATTTGTTTTGCTGTCTGTGCACCTCTTCAGAAGATTTCACCTCACTTTCTGTCCCAATGACAAATGTTTTTTGAAAAATTGGGGTTTTTAGTGTAACAAGGATTGGTGATAAAGCATCAGTGAAGAGGCGACACGTTTTTCCCATATTAACTATTACAGGAGAGAATTTCCCTTCCTAGGGGTAGATTTCAACTCACTTCCTGTTGTCTCCTTCCATTTGCAAGTAGGAGTCGTTTGTAAGTTGGATGTTTGAAAGTAGGGGCCTGCCCTATATACTCTGCAGAAATTGGGGCCTTAGGTGTTGGTGTTGCCACAATACTGTAAGCCCTCACAGTTACTCTTGGTGGGCGCAGGAACGGGCCCTGCTGTGAAATATTAGATCAAGAATTGTAATTACATGGCATTGTTGAACAGTGGTAGAAAAATTGGGCCTTTGGTGGTGGTGGTGGTGCTGGTGCCACAACACTAAGTCCTCACAATTACTCTTGGTGGGCGCTGGAACGGGCCCTGCTGTGAAATATTATATCAAGAATTGTAATTGCATGCACCTGTTGAACAGGGGCAGAAAAATTGGGCCTGTGGTGGTGGTGTTGCCACAACACTGTAAGCCCTCACAGTTACTCTTGGTGGGCGCAGGAATGGGCCCTGCTGTGAAATATTAGATCAAGAATTGTAATTACATGTCCCTGTTGAACAGGGGCAGAAAAATTGGGCCTTAGGCACTGGTGCCACAACACTGCAACCCCTCACAGATACTATAGTTGGTGCGCAGGAATGAGCCCTGCTGCAAAGTATTGCATCAAAAATTGTAATTACACGCCCCTGTTAAACAGGGGCAGAAAAATTGGGCCTTGGCCACTAGTGGCGGTGCCCTGAACCAAAAATGTTCTTACAAGCTATCAGCATGAAAGGAGGAAGAGGATTGTGACTCAGCATAACAGGATAGTCACTCAGCATAAGCATAGGCAGTCTTGAAGGGATCTCACATTAAAAAAAAAAATCAATCAGTTACATCAGCATCAGGTGCTTGGTAGCTGGTGATCCCAGACTGATTCATTTTTATGTGTGAGACAGTGTGAGACAGTGTCACTCAGGGAAGCCAGTTGATGACATAAGAAAGCCAATAAAGAGTGCAATGTTGTGTAGGGGAAACGCTGGAGAGTCGGCTGGTGATGTTGAGCTGAAGTCTCACCGGTCTGTGTCCCCTCTAACAACAGCCTCAATGAAGGACGGTGTCACTCAGAGAAAACATGATAACCAGCCAATAGTGGAGCCGGCAATGTAGATGGAAAGTACTGCTGTGGGCAATGTAAAACTCCAGAGAGTGGACGGATGGATATTCACCGTGGCATGGTTCTGAGTAGGACCTCTGTCATAAGGTTGCCTTGACGATGCGTTCCCCGCATTAGCGCTTTTTCATAGTCAAGGATAGAGGCAACTTGCAAAGTTTAAATACAAAAATGTTAAGTGGGGAGGGGGGAGGAGAAAAAAAACCCAGGGGGAGGAAAAGAGGGAGAGGAGCAATGAAAAGGAAGGAGATTAAAAGTCAGAATAAAATACGGGCGGGAGTAATTAACCCATTGCGAGAACGGGAGGGGGGGCGAGAAGGATATTGTCCCCAGTCCAAAACCCCTGTTGCTCAATGGACTCGCAATGGTAACTATAAATATCACAATAAAACATACATTGGTATTTACATCAGTTAAATGAAACCATTCTTTTGACACCAAACTCTACACAAAACAGCATGTCTCCAATTCCTCATTTAACCCCTTGGGGGCAAGTGAGTCAAACATATATATCCAAAAGACCTCACGTTTGCAAAGCAGAGAGAATCTCTTATTGCTGGTTAATGTACCTTTAGGAATAGTTTCCATCACATAAACTTCTAAAAGTCTACTGTCCTTGTTTATATAAGTGAAAAAAATGTTGAGGGAAACTATGTTTGTCGCTCCCCTTGGAAATAAGTCTACGGTGGTCAGCCACCCTTGCCCGTAGGGTCCTTATGGTCTGACCAACGTAGAGAAGCCCGCAAGGGCACCGCAAAACATAAATTATGAAGTCTGTCGAGCAAGTAATAAATTGCCTGATTTCGTATGTTTTGCCTAGATTGGTCGTAATATTCTTGGTGCTGTGGGCAATAAATTGGCATGTGAGACATCCCCTTTTCTTGCACTGAAAAATCCCCTTTCTGTCATCAAAATATGACCAGATGTCAAGTGGAGATTTAGATGATTTATTGGTTACTTTCCTAGGTGCTAATAGATTCTTAATAGTACGAGCTTTGTGGAATGTTACATGTGGAACATCAGGTAAAACCGGAGGTAGATGTTGGTCCAATAGTAAAATATTGTAGTGTTTCTTAATGATTCTGGATATAGACTTAAATTTGTTGTTAGTAGTAGAAATAAATCTAACTGTCTGGTTGGTTCCTAGTTCTTCTTTAGGGGCCTTATCCTTGGGAAGGGGGTTCATGTGAGACAAAAAAGCGTCATTGATGAGATCACATGGGTAGCCCTTCTCTTGGAATTTCATTTTCATCGTGGCCCCCTGTTCGACATAATCCTCCACTCTGGAGCAATTGCGTCTCAATCTATTGAATTGGCCACTTGGGATGTTACATTTCCATGAAGGATGGTGGCAGCTTCTAAAATGAAGATAGGAATTGCCACTGGTTGGTTTGACATGGTTTTTTGTAAAAATCCTATGTTGATCGTGAGCCAATACCAAATCCAGGAATACAAGTTCATGAGGGTCTAGTACGTGGGTAAATGACAACCCAAAAGGATTGGAATTACAATGGGCCACAAAGGAGGAGAACAGATCCGGGCCCCCGCTCCAGATCCGCACAATGTCATCGATGTACCGCCCAAAATAGACAATGTGCTCAGCAAATGGGTTGTTGGCCCAGATACTGCACTCCTCCCAGTAGCCCATGGTAAGGTTGGCATAAACCGGAGCAAAATTAGCTCCCATAGCGGTTCCGCTGCGTTGCAAATAAAAGCGATCACAGAAAGTAAAATAATTGTGTTTGAGACAAAATTCCGTTGTTTGGACCAAAAATTGTGATTGCAGAGAATTGAAGTCTCCACTTTTCATCAAAAAATGTTGTACAGCTCTCAAACCTATCTCGTGGGGTATGGAGGTATAGAAGGAAGACACATCAAGGGATGCTCACCAATAGCCCTCTTCCCATTTGTAATTTTGTAGGGCTCCAATGACTTCATTGGAATCCTTAATGTACGCCGGTAATTGGCATACAAGAGGCTGTAGACAGAAATCAATATAGATCGACAAACCATTTGTGAAACTATTGGTACTAGCCACAATAGGTCTACCAGTGGGATCAATCAATGATTTGTGGACCTTCGGGAGATGGTAAAAATATGGAGCACTACACTCAGATGGTAATAAAAATTGTCTATCTTTGTTGGTGAGTACTCCATTATGCCAAGCCTCCTGTACCAATGACCTTAATTCCAACTGAAAATCTGGTAGAGGGTCAGACTGTAGTTTCAAATACGTATCTGTATCAGCTAACAGCCGATTTTCCTCTTTAATGTAGTCAGTTCGATTTTGTACTACCAGACTACCTCCCATATCCGCCTGCCTAATAGTGATGTTGGTATTAGCTATTAGATCTTTCAGGGCTAGATTTTCTCCTTTACTCAAATTTTGATCTTTCCGCGTCTTGGAGCTGTCACAAAGTCCCAGAAAGTCTTTATACACCGCTTGGTAGTATGTTTCTATGTAGGGGCCTTTTGAGTTAGTTGGAAAAAAGGTTGATTTGGGTCAGAAGGGGGTATGTGTCACTGGTGGGTCTAAGCCAGCAGTGGGAACATAACCTTCTATTTGGCCCTCGGCCCATAGGTCCTCCAATGCCTGTAGTGCCTCCTCATCAAGTTCCGTGAGGGGTGTACACTCCGGTATCGGAACTAATGTAGGACTAGCCTCCTTCGGGCCTTTTTTATGTATAGCCAAAGGATTAGGGGCATAGTGGCATTTTAACGTTAGGGAGCGTATGAATCGGTGTAAATCTTTGAAGAGACCAAATTTGTTTGGGCCTATTGAGGGAGAAAAACCCAAACCCTTCTGGAGTAAAGACTCTTCGGAGGGAGTCAAAGTGTGTGAGGACAGATTATATATTTTTATTGTACTGTCCCCTGTATTGACTCTGATCTCTCTTTCTTGTTTACTCTTCCTAGTGATTCCTCCTCTTCGTCCTCTTCGAGTTTTCTTTTTTCTTTTAAGGCTCCCTTTGGAGGAAGAGACTGAAAATTTTGACTGTTAGAAGATGGTAATAAGCAATTCGTACCCTGTAAGTTGTGATCCTCACTAATATTCTAAGATTTGAGCCTCGTGCCCAGTAGAATATAGTCCTCTAAGTCACGAGACAGAGGACTAAAACTATTCTGGATGGGTATGTTGTGGGTCAACTGAGATGGAATAGTAGGAGGTGAAACAGTGACAACATCCTGCCTTACGATAGAAGGGACGAGTGGTGTCATCAAAGAGGAGGAAGGCACCAGGGAGGAAGGATTCAGATCTAAAATAGTGGACGGTATCCACCAAAGTCACTGTCTTAGATACTGAGGTTTTTGGACTGGTTGGTTTAGGGGCGACCCTATCTGACAAATGTGAATTCATTTTAGAGATAGGTAAAGAATTTACAGTTTTTTGGGGGTTATGTTTTTTTGACTTCGTATTCCTGGGTTTAGATTTATTTGTAGTCTTTCTTTGTATTACTGTCTCAGTGGCCTTTTGTTTATGGCGTTGCCAATCAAAAACTTGGCCATTCCCATAGTCAAAGAGGTCCCGTTCTAATTTTTTTGTTTTCTTGTAGACCAGTGAGTCTTCATCCTTCTTGACATTTTTGTCAAGAACTTGAAGCCACTTGGAAAACAAGCAGGAGGTGCTGAATTCTTGGGCAATGGCCTCCTTCTCTTTTACTTGTTGCTTTGCTAGTTCTAGTTTCTTTTCTCTTTGTGAGATCAAAATTTTGATCCATTTAATTGTGCAAAACTCTGCTAAAGATCTCCATTCCTTGTGGAGGTCTTCGTCCAAGAAGCTACATTGCTTCTTGATATGAAGTCTTCTAGGGGTGATACCTAATTCTATATATTTTTTAAGAAAGGCTAGATCCCACCATTGGGTCTGCTCGTACTGTTTGGTGTCTTGCCACCGAAAAAAAGCTTTCCTCATACGGATTTCAAAAGCTTCCGTATGTGGTCATTGAGAAGACGTACCAATAGGTAAATCTTCAGGTGGTAATTGGTTGTTGATGCTACTACCAATGTTCTCAAAAATGGCCTGTAGCCGATGTGTTCTATCAGTACTCATAATGAGAAAAAAAAGGACAATCTCAGGTAACATCCACAAAGCCATCTACTGACACCAGTGAGCCATTCCCTCTGTATCCCACAGTCAGCGGGGAGAGTGTAAGTCTTCAGGGACCGCTTGTTTGGGCTTTATTTCCCCTCCATCCCCTGTCTATTTGATTACAGCCTGGGGTTAGGTTAGTTGGATGGATCTCCCGTTCAGGCTGCTTTTTGCTGACTGGACTCTTTATCTGTTTGATATTTCTAATCCAAGTGCATTATAGTGTTGTGTCATTACGGGACTATTTTTTATCAATTGTTTTACCACTTGCTTTTATTATCTAGATCTATTAAATATCTCATTATTCATTTTGGACTGCTGCTATTTGTCTTTGTAACATTTAGAGCGCTGGACATTCTTTGTTTTTTTTTTTGCTTCAGATCTGTATCTATCAGTTACGGTTGATCTAGCTGCACTGCCCCCCCCCCCCCCCTTCCCCCTTCCATCCCTTGAGTTCAAGTTATGTTATTTTTTTTTTTTTTTAATTCTTTTTATTGTGTTTCAAAACAGACAAACACATACAACACAAGTGCTATGATACAATCTTATTGCATTACAGGCTTAATGTAGCAGTATATATCCATGAATTTTCGATATGTGGTATATCAGTAATCAACAGATAGGTGTTGCGTCCCATTCCCAATTCACAGTTCCGTATGTTAGAGTGCCCTCTCTTGTTCAACTTGTTAACACAATTTACAATATCACTATACTTCCTTATTCCGTTATGCTGTATCTGAATCGGCTAGCCACTTTTTCCAGACCTTTTCGTACTTCATCGGACACCCCCTGTTCATGTATGTATCTTTGTAGAGAGGAAGATTGCCATTAACCAAGCGTTTCCATTGTGTCAGAGAGGGAGGGTTTGGTTTCTTCCATTGCATGGCTATCTGTTTTCGGGTGTAAAAAAGAAGTAGTCCTACCAGTGTGCGTTTTGCTATGGTCGGTATCAAAGTGTCTATCAGACCAAGAAGACAAACCTCCATTGCTTGTGGTAATGCAAGTGATGCGACTCTGTTTGTCGTATCAAGTACCTCTTTCCAGTAATTCTGGATGCTGGGGCAATGCCAAAAAATGTGTGTAAAGTCACCAGGTGAAGTACCACATCTCCAGCATTCAGCAGAACAGGCAGGGTTCATAATGTGAAGCCTATGAGGAGTGTAATAAGCTCTGTGTACTATTTTAAATTGTACTAACCTATCTCTCATAGACACTAAAGAGCGAAAGGGAAAATCCCATACGTCATCCCAATCGTCATTGTCTAGGGTGGGTATATCACGTTGCCAGCGAGCCCAGAGTTTATTTAGGGGAGGTAAGGATATAAGAACCAAATGGGCATATAAGTGTGAGGTTGGTTTTTCATCGCAGTTAGTTCTAATGGTTCTCTCCAGACCAGACTGCACTATAGCACATGTGGAGTTAGGAAATTGCGCAGCAAAGGCGTGTGCCAATTGAAGGTAGCAAAATTGGTAGTATTGGGGGATATTATATAGAGAGGAAAGCTGTGATAGTGATAGTAGGTACGTTTGGGATACTATTTGTGAGATAGTTTTTATGTTATATTTGGTCCATGCATAAGGGTCTGGGAGTTTGTAGAAATGTGATAGATTGGGATTCAGCCATATCGGAGCATCAGGGGAATATTCTGTCCCTTTGTATTTTTCTAATGCCAGGCCTGCTCGCCATGCTCTCAGGGTGGTGCTCATGGAGGGTGTTAGAGGATAGGGGGCACGAGGACCCCTAAAAACTAGACACTGAAGGGCCTCCAAAGAGCCCACTACTGTGGCTTCAAGAGCTGTGGAGGAGTTTGTTTTATCGGGGTTCAGCCACCAGGCCACTGTTACCAGTTGTGTGGCAAGGAAGTATCTATAGCAGTCAGGGAAGGCCATACCACCCTGAGTTGTTGGCCTCATCAAGGTCGTCAATTTGTATCTAGGTGGCGAAGAACCCCACAAAAACGATGTGAATAATTGGTTGAGTTTCGTAAAAAAGGACTTGGATACCCATTGCGGAGAGTGACGGAGAAGATAAATGTATTTGGGAATGATTTTCATTTTGATAAGATTTACTCGCCCCCAAACAGATAGAGGTAGTTTACGCCATGAATTAAGCTTGGTCTTAGTGTCTAAGAGTAGTGGGGCCAGGTTTAAGGAAATAAACTCCGAGGCTTGTGCAGATACTTGGACTCCTAGGTACTTAAAGGTGTCTACCCATTGTAGGGGACAATCTGGGAGGGAAGTAGACCTAGCTGCTGGGTCTATCGGGAATAGTAAGGATTTGGACCAGTTCACCTTAAGGCCAGTAACTTCTGTAAATTTGTTTAGTACCGTCAACGCTCCTTGTAGGGATGGGCCAGCATCGTTGAGGAAAAGCAGCATGTCATCTGCATACAGGGCTACCCTCTCCTCCAATTGGCCTATACGCAGACCCCTTATGTATTGAGATGTGCTTAGTGCTTCTGCGACTGGTTCAATGGCCAAAGCAAAAAGGGCCGGGGAGAGAGGGCAGCCCTGTCTAGTCCCTCTGTGCAGCTTAAAGGGGGCGGATAGGCCTCCTCCTACTCTTACCGATGAAGTGGGGCATTTATAGATCACCTGGAGCCATCTGATGAAAACTAAAGGAAATCCCATCCTTCGCAATGTTTCCCATAGAAATGGCCATTCTATGGTATCAAAGGCCTTTTCTATGTCCAGTGAGGCTATTGCTCTTGTCCCGGTATTTAGGTGTCGTGTGTGTATGTTAGTAAATAGCCTTCTTAGATTTACATTGGTGGATCTACGGGGCATAAAACCAGTTTGGTCGGAGTCTATTAAAGAGGGGAAGAGGGGATATAAACGAAGGGCGAGTAGCTTAGTTAGAATTTTGAAATCATTATTTAGAAGCGCAATTGGGCGGTATGAGGCACAAGATGTCGGGTCCTTAGGAGACTTGTAAATTAGGGTTAAGTATACATGGTACATGGAATCTGGCAATCTACCATCAGATAGGCATGCCGTGTAGATTTGGGCTAATAGTGGCGCTAATAATTCTCCGTGAGCCTTATAGAAATCTATAGGCAATCCATCTGGTCCAGGTGGAAAGGAGTGTATGGCATTCAGGACCTCATGGGCCGTGAATGGTTGAACCAACGTCTCTCTTTCCTGATCCGAGAGCCAACCGAGCGCCAGGTGATCTAACAGATCCTGCAATTTCTCAGACTGGAAATCAGGGGGTAAGGTGGATGTGTACAGGGTTTTGTAGAATGTGCTAAATGTTTGGAGGATTTCGGGAGGAGACGTCACCTTAGCACCCTCAGCAGTCACTAGCTCAGAGACCAATGTGGATGGTTGATCATTTTGTGCCAACATGGCCAGGAGACGGCCATTTTTATCACCTTGTTCGAAAAAACTTTGTTTACCCCTAAATGTCTCTAAGCGTGTGACCTCAGACAAGTGCAAGTGTAATTCCCTCTGTACTACCATTAAAGAGTCAAATTGGTCAGGGTTGGGATCCGAGCCGTATTTAGCCGTCTGAGTCGTTACTGCTTGTTGTAATGAATGAGTTTTAAGGGATTGCTGCTTTTTGACTTGTGCAATAGACGAAATGTACTGCCCCCTAGTGTATGCCTTGAATGCATCCCATATCATGTCAGTAGATGAGGACTCAGCGTTTCGTTCCCAGTATTCATTCAGCAGAGGGGGTAAGGAGTCAGTCAGCTCAGGATGTGTAACCCAATGTGCACCCAGTCTCCAAAGTCCAGCATTTCTCGATGCCGGCGAGCGAAGCTTCACTGCCAAGGGGCTATGATCCGATAGCCCGCTCGGCAGATAGGATGCCTCTAGGACATCTGCTCGCATGGCGAAGTTGGAGAAGGCTAGATCTATACGTGATGCTGTTTTGTATGATGTGGAAAAACAAGAATAAAGTCTGGTAGTGGGATTCTTCCATCGCCAAATCTCCTCTAGACCCATAGTCTGGGCCCACACTAATAAATCCTTATTATGGTGTTTGGGTGGAGTGGGTCTATCTAATTCGGATGATAATGTGGCGTTGAAGTCCCCCATCACCAGCAATTTACCTGTACCCAAGGATGCAACCTTTTCCATTATTTTGTATAAAACATCAGGTGAGAAAGGTGGAGGTATGTATAGTCCAACCACAATATATCATTGGGACCACAATGTAAATACTACTATGACAAATTTACCCTGTTGGTCTGTGCACACATCATTGATTACACACGGAAAATTTTTGTGTATTAGTATCGATACTCCTCTTGCGTAAGTGGAGTATGTGGAGTGGATAGCCCTCTGTATCCACGGTTTTTTAAGCGTCAAGATTTTGCTGCCCATTAAATGGGTCTCCTGAAGAATTGTAATTTGTGGGGCATTAGACTTTAAATATTGGAATAATGAAGCTTGTTTGAATTTGGAGCCTAAACCCCTCACATTCTATGAAAGAACTGTGAAGGATTCTGCTGGTGTGTTAGCCATTTGGGATATAGAGGCATAACCAAGTCGGATAAATGAGGGGGTGTACCAAGAACCATCTCTTAGACAGCAAAATCTCTGCTAAATCCCACCATGTATCAATAGCACTTAACCAGGTTAATACTCGTGAAACAAAAAATGAAGCAAATAAAAAATTGGAGGAACAAAACCAAAACTTGCACTTGTTCCTCAAACAACCCAAGCACGGTGTGCTTATCTTACTATATCCCATCTCTCTCCCAAAGCGGAAAAAGAAAAAAAACAGGGAAGAGAGACTGGGAATAGTTTTACCCCTAAACAACAAAACCATTGTGTGTAGTTACAGATTAAACAGTGTACTACACTCTATTCATCCAACAACTGGTCAGGGACTTTCTTCCTATAGGTAAGTTCTGGGCCCAGAACTATTAAAAGTCAACCAGCTGAGGATGAGAAGGGGGGGGGGGGAAATTGTGGTGTTCAGTCTCGTAGTGCTTCTTAGAGGATGAGTGTGTTGTTGATCCGCAAAAGTCGAGCAATCCAGCTCTTAATATATCGCTCAAATCTTCACATTTTTGAAAAGAAAAAAAAGGGGGATGGAGATCCGGTGTAAAGGGCAAAGAAAAATCAGGAAGGGGGCCGAGAGAGGGGAAAAAGCCCAAAATGTCACGCAAAAAATGCAAGAGGGGGGACACAAGCGGAGGGGAGGGGGAGATAAAATTCAATGAGATGAAAATGAAAATAGGAAAAGACATCATGTCATGACTCTATGGTGTGTATAAAAATAGTCAGACCACAGGATCTACGTGTCATTCAGCTGTAATGGCTGTGCTGCGTCAATGAGGATTACGAACCTTGGTGTGATAAACAATCCAGGCGACAATGTTCATTTTGCAGTGAAATCAGCCACGTCCATCTATCCACGATAAAGCAGCCTCGGGATCCAGAAAAAAATGAGCCCGTTCCCCGTCTATCACTCTGAGTTTGCTTGGGTATAGCAGGCTGAATTTTAGGCCTTTTTCTCGGAGGCGGCGTCTTGCTTCTGTAAAGGAGCGGCGTCTTTGCTGTATCTCCGGAGAATAGTCGGGAAAGAGCATAATTTTGGCATTGTTATAGCGCAGGTCCTGTTTTTCTCTGGCTGCCACAAGCAATTTGTCTCGGTCCCTGTAATTCAACAATCTGAGTAGAAAAGGACGTGGTGGGGCTCCAGGGATTGGCGGAGTTGGGGGAACTCTATGAGCTCTCTCTACCACATATGTAGGCGGCATTACAGTGATATCCAGCAGAGACAGGAGAAACGTTTCCGCAAACTCGGCAGGCCTGGTTCCCTCTGCGCGCTCTGGAAGGCCTAGTACTCGGATATTGTTTCTCCTCAGTCTGTTCTCGGTATCAATGGACTTTTCCTGCAGGGCTTTAACCTGTAGCTGCAAGGCACGGAGGTCCCGGGAATCAGCCCTGGTATCATCTTCCAGCCGGGAGATGCGGCCCTCTGCCTCCGTGAACCAGGACCTAAATTTGTCCATGTCATGCCTAATAAGACTGACATCCGTGACCAGGTGATCAATTTTGACCATGACTGAGTCATTGCCTGCCTTAATAGCCGCTAGCAGCTCCGCATATGAAGCCGCCTGTGCAGCTGTCAGCTCCGAAGATGTCTGTGTGCCGGCCGACATGGTGCTTAATGTAAGCCTCGTGGGCAAGATGGCGGCGGCGGAGGACCGGGTACAGGCCTTAGAAGAGGATTGAGGCTTACCCGGTGGCGGCGGAGAGGCCCGCTTAGTGCTGGAAGTTCTCTTAGACCCCAGGATGCCGGATTAGGGGGAAAAGTGAGATTTGGAAGCCAGGATTAGATGACAGGATGAGTATACGAGCGGAGCTCAGCTTCAGCACGTCCTCCCTGCTTCACATTCGGCCATGCCCCCCAAGTTATGTTGTTTTACACAATACATGTTATATACTACATGGTATGTTGATTACAACTATATGTCATTCATCACATGCCCCGATTGAACTCCCCGGGGGCACACTCATTGGCGCTGGGACATTATTGTTGTTGTTTGTTCTGTGTTCTCTGGTTTTCCTAGCAGCCTTTGTTTGGTCACCTGAGGGCGTACTTGAGGGGGCAATCCACATTGAGAGATGTATTTTTGATCCACGGTGACGTAACGCGTAGGGCGTGGCAGAGAGCAGACGTAACCGGAAGTCAGTAAGGATGCGCCTCAGACGCCGCTCCTGAGTTTTTTATGCTGTTTTATGCTGTTTTAAAGAAGTTTTAATGTAAGAGACCACTTGTACTACTGAATAAATCTAGTTGTATTTAAATACTACACTATTGGAGGCCTTTCTCTCTCCCTTCCCTTGTTCATTCCACCGGATCGGTGGAGCCCAGGTGGGCAACCCCTCTTTTGTTTAATAGGTCTTTTTACACCAAGAGGTTAATCCATGTAACAGAGACGCCTAACCTGGACAACTAATAAGCAACATGATACAGCATCTACTAAAGAAACCTTTTGATGCCTGTATCCTTTTTCTTTAAGGTGTTTTGAGAGCCCGGTTTAACCGGATCCCTCCATAGAAGGATTACCATCATTATCTCTCCCCATATCTCATCCCAGCTAATGTGTCACATATATCATGAACTTTTTCACTGTATGATGAGAAGATAACATTCACACATTTGGACTATTGCATCAAAGACTGTTTGTTCATATTTATTATTTTATTCACAGGTTTATATTCACGTGTTCACAGCTATTACAGCCATACACGTTCACCTTAACCACCTCAATACAGGGCACTTACACCCCCTTCCTGCCCAAGCCATTTTTCAGTTTTCAGCGCTGTCACACTTTGAATGACAATTGCGCGGTCATGTTACACTGCACCTTAATTAAATTTTTTGCATTTTTTTCCCCACAAATAGAGCTTTCTTTTGGTGGTATTTGATCACCACTGCGGTTTTTATTTATTGCGCTATAAACAAAAGAAGAGGGACAATTTTGAAAAAACACAATATTTTTTACTTTTTGCTATAATAAATATCCATTTTTTTTTTTTTTTTAACAAATTTTTTCCTCAGTTTAGGCCGATACGTATTCTTCTACATATTTTTGGTAAAAAAAAATTGCGATAAGCGTATATTGATTGGTTTGCGCAAAAGTTATAGCGTCTACAAAATACGGGATAGATTTATAGCATTTTTATTATTTATTTATTTTTTACTAGTAATGGCGGCGATCTGCAATTTTTATTGTGACTACGATATTGCGGCGGACACATCGGACACTTTTGACACATTTTTGGGACCATTCACATTTATACAGCGATCAATGCTATAAAATTGCATTGATTACTGTGTAAATGTGACTGGCAGGGAAGGGGTTAACACTAGGGGGCGCTCGAGGGGTTAATGTATGACCTAAGGAGGTGATTCTAACTGTGGGGGGAGGGGACTGACTGGGGGAGGTGACCGATCGGTGTCCCTATGTACAAGGGACACACCATCGGTCTCCTCTCCTCTCTGACAGGACGTGGATCTGTGTTTACATTCACAGATCCACGCTCCTGCTCTGTTACCCGGCAATCGCGGGTGCCCGGCGGACATCGCGGCCGCCGGGCACGCGCACCGGGTCCCGAGTGACGCAGCGGGCGCGCGCGCGCGCCGCCGGCGGCGCGCGCGCGCCCCCTAGTGGCTCGGGAGTGCGAGGACGTCATATGACGCCCACTCAGAACAATAGGCTTACCGTCCGGCCGTCATATGACGGTGGGCGGTAGGCTAGTGGTTAATGTTAGCTCACACATCCATTATGTGATAGATTTGAAGCGCGAAATCTCGCTGCAGTCCATAGAGAAATCATCACTTTTAATTCACGTTAGCACCATTCTTAATATTGATTTTTGGTTTGTATCGCATTCCTTGTACTCAATACAGCGCGAGGGACAACATCACATATTTCACAAATGGTTTGTCGATCTATATTGATTTCTGTCTACAGCCTCTTGTATGCCAATTACCGTCGTACATTAAGGATTCCAATGAAGTCATTGGAGCCCTACAAAATTACAAATGGGAAGAGGGCTATTGGTGGGCATCCCTTGATGTGTCTTCCCTCTATACCTCCATACCCCACGAGATAGGTTTGAGAGCTGTACAACATTTTTTGATGAAAAGTGGAGACTTCAATTCTCTGCAATCACAATTTTTGGTCCAAGCAACGGAATTTTGTCTCAAACACAATTATTTTACTTTCTGTGATCGCTTTTATTTGCAACGCAGCGGAACCGCTATGGGAGCTAATTTTGCTCCGGTTTATGCCAACCTTACCATGGGCTACTGGGAGGAGCGCAGTATCTGGGCCAACAACCCATTTGCTGAGCACATTGTCTATTTTGGGCGGTACATCGATGACATTGTGCTCATCTGGAGCTGGGGCCCGGATCTGTTCTCATCCTTTGTGGCCCATTGTAATTCCAATCCTTTTGGGCTAATAGGACTAATAGGATCAGAAGAACACCACCAATTTTCTTCAGGTAGCTGTAAATACTGTAAAAACACCTGTCTGCCTGTCGGTAGGAAGAGAATAACAGGAACGGATCTAGCTAAACTGAATACAATAAATATATATATATAGATATAGATATATCTATATATAGATATATCTATCTATATCTATATATCTATAGATAGATAGATAGATAGATAGATAGATAGATAGATAGATAGATAGATAGATAGATCTATCTCTCTCTCTCTATATATATATATATATATATATATATACCCTGGCTTTGGCCAATTATGGCTCTCCGTTCTTACCGTGCTGTGATTGGCCAAAGCATGCGGGTCATAGTGCATGCTTGGCCAATCATCAGCCAGCAATGCACTGCTATGCTGCAGTGAATTATGGGCTGCAACGCGCCACTCTAATTTGGCGCGAACGGCCCATAACGTTCAAAATTCGAGGAGCGGTCGAACATGGGTTCGACTCGAACTCGAAGCTCATCCCTAGTGGTGGCTCTTGAAGCACTGAAACCAGCTGTAGTCCACTCCTTGTGAATCTCCCCTAAACTCTTGAATGGGCTTTGCTTCACAATCCTCTCAAGGCTGCGGTTATCCATGTTGCTTGTGCATCCTTTTTCTACCACACTTTTTCCTTTCACTCAACTTTCCATTAATATGCTTGAATACAGCACTCTGTGAACAGCCAGCTACTTTAGCAATGAACTTTTGTGTGTGACTTACCCACCTTGTGGAGGGTGTCAATGACTGTCTTCTGGACAACTGTCAAGTCAGTAGTCTTCCCCATGATTGTGTAACCTACTGAACCAGACTGAGAGACCATTTAAAGGCTCAGGAAACCTTTACAGGTGTTTTGAATTAATTAGCTGAATAAAGTGTCACACCATGAGTCTACAATGTTGAACTTTTTCACAATATTCCAATTTTCAGAGATACTAAACTTTTGGTTTTCACTAGCTGTAGGCCATAATCATCAAAATTAAAAGAAAAAAAATGCTTGAAATATATCACTCTGGGTGTAATAAATCTATATAATAGATGAGCTTCATTATTTGAATTAAATTACTGAAATAAATCAACAAATAAATTAACAAAGTTTTGAGGTGCATCTGTGGGTATGTGTGTATATATATATATATATATATAGCACGCTGTGAGCCGCGGGATTTCTACTATACATCATATACATCATGATGCCCGTATTTTTCTACTACCTGTAAGTGGACTACAATAAAATATTATTTTTATACCTTACGGGCTTCACTGTTGCTGCTTTATTTTCTTTCCATTTGGGTAACTTTTCACTGAAGACAGTATATCATATGCATCTCTGTTTTGGAGTTTGATGAGCTGGTGGCTATATGTGGTCTGGATAATGGATTCCCTGTGATCGATTTGCAGTATTTGGAGAGTGACAACTTGAGCCTCTGTGATTTATGAATACATGCCTTTTTTACCATTACTCTCTGGTAAGCAGGTTGGATTCACTTGGGTGTGGTGTGCTTTTTCATACACACTGAAGCTGGTGAAGGGTCCTTCATATTCCCTATCTCTTCAAAGACAGAACTTTCATATGATTAAGGACAATTTGAAGTGCTGCACTTTGGACTTTTTACATTTTAGATGAATGCCCGCCCCGATTTAAAGTAATGCTCTGCCAACAGTGGCTTTCTGCACACACAGAAAAAACGGTGTCCAGATTGATTCTACTCTGTAACAAAAGCTGAAATCGCAGCCCTAGGGGGGGTGCATGCGCGTGAACAGGCAAAATGGCTGCCTGATTCCCCTGCTCCGCGCCAATGGAACGGCAAACCTCGGCTAGCATAGCAAAACCCGCACCCGGCACACACTGAAAGCTTCCCGCAACTACGGAACACATCAGGCATCCGGCGGTTATGTACCGCTTGATGAAAAACTGTCACAAGTGTAACACACAGCCCAAATCAGCTCTGGCCACAGGGAATGGGAAAAGGGCAATGGCTACAAATCCACAGAAACCGGACGACTCCTCACAACATTCGGCAGCAGACCCTGCCTCCCCAGCCAACAGCCTGCACCAGTTCCCTACGGACCTGGTAAGTCCCCTGCATGCAGACTCAGATGCCCTGCTGAACAAATTTCGCTCCATTGTTAGAGATGAAATCACACAGGCCTCACGTAAGCTCTCCTCTGACCTTGTAAAAGGACTTAAAGAGATAGGCCACCGCACTAACCAGTTAGAGCAAAGAATGGACTTAGCAACCACTGTGCTTGAAGGCCATGAAGAAAAGGTGGATACATTGTCTGCAGAGCTGGAGTCCCTGCGAGACAAACTAGAGGATGCTGAAAATAGGGCCCGCAGGGATAATCTCCGTATCTGCGGAATCCCGGAACAAATCACTGATCTGCAGGGTATGGCAACAAGAACCAAAAAGAAATTGCGCTAGGTGCTAAATATAAATGATAATAAAAACTGAAATGGGGGACCGTGAAGGAAGTCCTGCAGCTAAAACACAATAACCCCAATACAAGGGCACATAGAATATACAAAAAGAACAGTGTAGCGCTGGACTAGTGAAGAAGGACACATATGTTGATATGTAGGAAGGCCAGTATGGTGGCCTGAATTTATGGGAGGAGCCCGGGGGTATTTAAGCAGCACCGCTCACCTGTGGTGCTTGTCGGTTTCCTGTGCGCGATATACGTCACTAAGCCGACTATTCGACATACCAGCGTCCGCAAGTTCTTGCCTCGCAGTTCCCGTATTCGATACTCCGTACTCAAAACTTTCGAAGTCCGCGTTTTCGTTATAGTTGTACCACGCGTCTGGCTTGGCTGTCGCAGGTAAGGTCCCGTCTGACTTTTCGTTTTCATATCATGTCACTAAACCGTGAGTTCTAAATTTCGTTTCACCCGCATCGCACAAACTGCAATGTATATCGCTCGTACTTTCGATATGTCACAATTCGATAGCACAGCGACGCTGACGCCGCTTCATTTCTAGCATGTCGGTATTACTAAACAGCCATAGCCAGTCGCAAATTGCAAATTATCAAACCCATTTCAAAAACTCATTCGGACATTTCAAATCATTTCTCTTTTCTGAAAACATTTCAGGAAACTCATTTCGGACATTTCAAATCATTTCTCATTTCTGAAAACATTTCTAAACTCATTTCTGACATTTCAAATCATTTCTCATTTCAGTCACCTACCGCGCTCCGATTTGAATCCAATCGCACCAAAAAGGTGCGCCGATTCGTTTCGGTGTGCCCCAGTTATTACGGCCTCATTTCTATACATGCTCCAGAGTTATGTTATTGTCAGTCAATTGTACCTCTGTCATGGTTATCATTTCATTCCACGTATCACGATCCGACATGAATTTAGTCGCATGAAAAATGCACCGATTCGTCTCGGCGTGCCCCAGGATTGGCCTCATTTCTATACATGCTCCAGAGTTACGTTTATCAGTCAATTGTATCTCTGTCATGGTTATCATTTCATTCCATGTATCACGTCCCGACATGAATTCAGTCGCATGAAAAATGCACCGATTCGTCTCGGCGTGCCCCAGGATTGGCCTCATTTCTATACATGCTCCAGAGTTACGTTTATCAGTCAATTGTATCTCTGTCATGGTTATCATTTCATTCCATGTATCACGTTCCGACATGAATCCAGTCGCATGGAAAATGCACCGATTCGTCTCGGCGTGCCCCAGGATTGGCCTCATTTCTATACATGCTCCAGAGTTACGTTTATCAATCAATTGTATCTCTGTCATGGTTATCATTTCATTTCCATGTATCACGTTCCGACATAAATTTAGTCGCATGAAAATGCACCGATTCATCTCGGCGTGCCCCAGGATTGGCCTAATTTCTATACATGCTCCAGAGTTACGTTTATCAATCAATTGTATCTCTGTCATGGTTATCATTTCATTCCCACGTATCACGTTCCGACAGGAATTCAGTCGCATGAAAATGCACCGATTTGTCTCGGCGTGCCCAGGATTGGCCACATTTCTGATACATGCTCCAGAAATCCGGATCATAGCTGAATCGCAGACACCAGGGATTGACCCGTATCTCTGTCATGCAATTTCTATCATTTCACTCCCACAACGCATCACCGTTTCGAAACCAGTCGCATCCGAGGCGCACCGCTTCATCACGGCATGCATCACTGGTTCCGATCACATTTCATACCTACACCAGAGCTCGGTTAGTTGCCAGTCACTAACACGGCACAACCAATTCGAGCCTCGGTCAAAACAATCATTTCTCTCATTTCATTTAATACTGCACTCCTACTCGAATCCAGATGCATCAAACAAGCACCGATTCGTCCCAAGAGCACCAATATTTCAGTTGCCTCATTTCAATACATGCTCCAGAGTCCGGTCCACGGTCGAACAAATCGTGACACGACCAGGCCGCACCTCTGTCATGCAGTTCATTCATTTCACAATCAAGGCAAACATTTCGAACCATTTTATTGTCACAAATTGCAAGCACCATACAAATCATTGCTCCAAGTTACTTAGCAATCCCTTCACGAATTGTCACCTTTCATCTTCCTCAGGTCAGTCAAAGTTCAGTAGGTCCACCCTGCACCAGGTTGGACGATATTCCCCCAGGTAAAAAAAAAAAAAAAAAAAAAAGGGGGGAAAGGGAGAATAAGTCGGGTAAGTATGACTCAGCGGATCAAAGAAAAACTTGAAATTCATCTCACCCCCAATAGGTTACAGTCAACCAGGAAATAAAGCTCGAGATCCTCACCAGAGCAACCATGTCCCAGGCCGGCAGTGAAGACTTCACGGCCCCTCTATCACCTACTCCGGTTTCAGAAAGCGGCAGCGTGCAATCCCTCAGGGGATGGACTATCCCCAAACTGACGGCAGAGCTCAGACGCAGAGGTGTCCCCTTCCCCGCCACAGCGAGGAAAGGCGAGCTCTTCAAACTCCTCTTCCCCCCATCAGCAGCAGGACCCAGTACCCAACAGGCATCCCTCCAGTCCATATCATCGGCCATTTCGCAGTTACACACGATGGTGTCATCTCTATCCACCTCAGTGGCAGACGTCCAAGCCAGGGTGGCACTTCTGGAGGCCGGACCGGCCACGGCTGTCCCCGACCCAACGGCAATTCAGACCTTGACACCTCTTCCTACAGGTACCTCAGGCTCAAGCGCCATTGTCTACTCCTCCCATCTGGTCCCAACCAGTATCAGGAAGGACATTTTAGACGGCAAGGACGTCAACCTGGCCTCTCTCCTGATCTCCGTGCATGATTTAGCAGAAAATAAGGCCTACTCCTGGGGTGACATATCGGTGGTCCTTAAAGCCAAAGACCCCAGGCTGAACCGCAAGCTATCAGTCCCCGAATTTACCCTGGCCTTTGGCATGCTCAGAGATGTCCTGTGCTCAGCCACCCCTAGCAGGCGGGAAGAGCTGGACTTATACCTCCATACTGTGGTAGACTTGGGCCACAAGTATGGAGGTTTCGCATTCTACGATTATCATCGTTCCTTCTCAGCCAAGGCCGCCGCCAGATTCGCACAATACCAGGTCACCACAGATTGGAGTCTCATGGACACAGAGCTCTTCTGCCGCCACTTTGCCGGCTTACGCTCACCTCTGTGTGCAATTTGCCAGTCTTCCACCCACACTGCCACCTGGTGTGCCAATACGGCGATCAGACGGCCCTTCGAGTTCCCCTCTACCTCAGGTACAGTACAGGGCCAGTCAATCCCTGAACCAACGCCTCAGGTGGACAAACTCGGACGCCCAGTCCGAACCGTGGGAGGGGCAGCCATCTGTAACAACTACAACTATGGGTCCTGCAACTTCAGCCAATGCCGTCTACTTCACATCTGCACTATATGCCAAAGAGCACACCCTAGGAATTTGTGTGAAGTCAAGCAACACAAGAGGGCCTGACTAAGCCGAATCAACATCTTATGGCTAGGACTGTATCTCACTTCACACCCCACCCCTTCCCTGGCCACCTACCTTATCCAAGGCTTCACAGTAGGCTTTCACACCGGCCTCATCGCACTGCCCCATAGTACTCACGAATGCGCCAATCTTCGTTCGGCAGCCATCGACGAACAGGCCATAGATCAGCTCTTACAGGCAGAGGTAGATCGAGACTACGTAATAGGCCCTTTCACTTGCCCCCCTTTCAGCACATGGAGAGTCAGCCCTATTGGGCTTGTCAAGGGCAAATTCTCTAATAAACTGCGTTTGGTGTACGACTTGTCTGCGCCTCATTCTTCGCACATACCCAGTCTCAATTCCCTGATCCCCTCCGCAGAGTTTTCCCTAAAATATTCCTCCGTTGACATGGCAATACAAGCCATCATCAAAGCAGGCACAGGTGCCTGGCTCTCCAAAGCCGACATATCGGATGCCTTCAAACTCCTGCCCATCCACCCATCCCTTTGGTGCTGGCATGGCATCAAATGGAAGGAAGCATATTATTTTGCTACGAAACTCACCTTCGGTTCGAAGAGTAGCCCGTGGCTCTTCGACACATTCGCACAGTCCCTCGTTTGGATACTATTACACAAGGGCCAATGCCATGAAGTCATCCATTACCTAGATGACTTCCTACTGATAGAACCGCCCAACAAAACCCCAGCAGATCTCGACAAACTTAGAGTTATTTTTGGAAACCTCAACGTTCCTATCGCCGAGCACAAAGTCGATGGTCCAGCAAACATCATCACCTTTCTCGGGGTCAGCTTGGATACCTGCGCAATGCAGGCCAGTCTCCCCCCCGACAAATTAACACGCATTAGGGCAGTCCTTCACGAGTTTACACACACCAAGGGCTGTACCAAAAAACAGTTGCAGTCTCTCCTGGGTATGCTCAACTTCGCTATGCGAATTATCCCACAAGGCCGCACATTTGTATCACGCCTGCTGAGATTTCTGTCAGAAACTCAAGACCCTGATCAGATTTTGAAATTAGACTCCGCAGCTATAGCGGACCTATCAATGTGGGAGGAATTCTTGTCCGCCTGGAATGGCATATCTCTATTTATACCTACGGTTTCGATCCATTCACCCCAGGTAGTGACTGACGCTGCAGCCTCCACAGGTTTCGCGGCAATTTTTGGCCATCATTGGTTTTCAGGACCCTGGCCTCAACAGATACTGTTGATACCCGGCTTTTCCCAAACATCTGCCCTCTTTGAGCTTTATCCCATAGTGGCAGCCGCACAACTCTGGGGCCACCACTGGACAGGACAAACCGTAGTCTTCACCACCGATAACCAGGCCACGGCAGACATCATCAACAGAGGCAGGTCCAAGTCCCTAGCAGTCATGTCCTTCCTGCGCAGGTTGGTACAACTGTCTTTACAACACCAGTTCAACATACACAGTGAATTCATTCCCGGCAGATACAACTCAGCAGCTGACGCACTATCACGTTTCAACTATTCCTCCTTTTTCAAACAGGTTCCCGATGCCGATCCAATGTCGGCCCCTATCCCCGTCTGGTCACAACTGACCCTGGACTAATGCAACATCTACACGGAGCTACGCAACTCATAAATAATTCCCTCTCCCGCAACACACTCAAAGCCTACCAGACAGCTTGGAAAGCTTTTAATAAATTCCTCACGCCCAGCCGCAAAGAACCAACAGATATCAAACAGGTACTGGCCTTCACGGCACACTGCCACACGCAGCTAGCCTTATCCTACAACACCATCCGGTTATACCTAGCCGGCATTCAACATTTCATGGCGCTTGAAGACCCGACGAAATCGTCACTGTTCTCATCTCACGCTATACGAGCCATCCTAAGGGGAATACAGAGACAACAACCAGTCATCAGCACTAAGCGCTTGCCCATTACGGGGCCCATCTTTAGGGACATGTCAAATATTCTGGCTACTTCGCCATTCGGCCTGCTCCCCAGCACGGTCTTACAAGCAGCCATATATTTAGCTTACTATGGGTTCTTGCGGCCTGGCGAATTCACCTCTAACAAACCCACAGACCAAGTACTATGCAGACGACACTTGCTTCGACACCAAGACCACTTTATCCTACACCTCGAGGTCTCTAAAACCCAGCAAACGGGCTTGGGAGTAAACATCCACCTCTACAGAACCAACAACAGCTGGTGTCCAGTCGCTGTACTCAACCGACTCCTATCTCTCCTGCCTGAGCAACCAGACAGCAGTCCCCTTCTACCATTTCCAGTCAAACCCTTAAACGCCTCTCAGTTTGTGAGCCACATAAGGATACTTCTCCGCAATCTTCACCTTAACCCCAGTCAGTATTCCGGACACTCTTTCCGCATCGGAGCAGCCTCCGCGGCGTCCCGCCACGGGGTGCCAGATCACATCATCAAAAGATTAGGCAGGTGGAAATCAGCCTGCTTCGCCCGGTACATCCCCAATCCACAAACTGAGATGGCACAGGCATTCTCCAAATTGGCTCAATAAGTAACTGAAAACCAATAAAAATTATAACCCTACCTGAATGTTTTTGCCCCCTTATTTTGGCATACCGGCCATGAGACCAAGGCACACTTTCAGGTCCATTTCATATGGTAAGTCCACACTTTTAGGTCTATTTCCGATGGTAAGTCTTATCTTTACTATAAGTGTTTTCTATGTCCATATCGGACATAGGGCTCCGACCATAAGTAGGAAGGCCAGTATGGTGGCCTGAATTTATGGGAGGAGCCCGGGGGTATTTAAGCAGCACCGCTCACCTGTGGTGCTTGTCGGTTTCCTGTGCGCGATACCCACCCTCCCATCCCCATTTCATAGCATTTCTCAACTATTCATTTCATTCATTTCTCTTACAGAATAATCATTTCATAAACCAGGGTATGCCCCCTTATTTTGGCATACCGGCCATGAGACCAAGGCACACTTTCAGGTCCATTTCATATGGTAAGTCCACACTTTTAGGTCTATTTCCGATGGTAAGTCTTATCTTTACTATAAGTGTTTTCTATGTCCATATCGGACATAGGGCTCCGACGATAAATGTAAATATACCAAACCCACAAAATTATCATGAGTCAATAAGTAATACTAAACAATAATCAGTGTAGCGTTGGTTTAAAGTGATACAATGCGCATATATAATAAGGACACATGTGAATTATTCACCTGAAACCTATATCATCATAGAATAATGTAATAAAATCATATGAGTGATAATTCTTATAAATTTGAGTCCATACCCTGAAGGGTGTATACAAAGAAAAAAGTGCAAAATAGAAAATAAAGTTCATAAGTGTCTCAAATGAGAGGATGAATCCAAAAAGATCCAGAAAAGGCTATTGCAGGGTTCAGGATTGCATGATCCACCTTTAGTGCAGCCCACCACCAGATGGTAAAATTAAAGGCTTACTAGAAAGCCTGCGACCGCCCTTACTCAGGGGGGTCAATACAGGCTTAGTAGTGGAAAATATCCGAAGATGATGTGTTCCCTGAACTGTTCTCCCGCTCTCCTCACCAAACAAATGGTCCTCAGCAATGGGGACTCCAATATGGAAAAGGTGCTCCCTTGGATTCCTTCAATACTCCTCTGCAACTCCTGTCTGCAGAATTTTAAGTTCTGTCCTTTTTTCCAGCTTGTCCTTATTGGCAGAAACAAATCCGATCACATAGGCAAAAAGTAGACAGCAAAACAAGGATATCTCGGCGTCTCACAGGCTTCCCGCAAAGCATAATGTCGCAGTCCTGATAAAAATCGCAGATCACCGCTATTAACAATGTCACCAGGCTCAGCACTCCAGGCCAGGGGGAAAGCTCAGAAAGCGGTTTCTCTGTGAAGTTCCAGATCACAATGTGTCACGGTCCTCTGGATGTATGGTACCATTCATCTCCATGGCTCAGTGTCCTGGAATAAACCATAGACGCCTTGTCCATCCAGAGAAGCAATAGGGTATGGCAACAGCCTTTTTCCAGGAGCTGGCACCTGAGATACCCCTGAAGAGACTGGAATTTGACCGTATACACAGATCCCTAGCACCCAAACCATCAGAAGGCCCCCCAAGAGATGTCATCATCAAGTTCCATTTTTACTGCACCAAGGAGCGGATCCTCCAAGCTGCACGGGAACAGCAAGACCTCTCTTTCCAGGGTAACCCCCTTCCGCTTTTTGTGGATTTCTCTCCAGCAACCATTGCAAGGAGAAGAGGCCTGAAACCCTACCTCCAGATCCTGCAGACCCAAACGATCAAATATAGATGGGGGTTTCCTTTTAAGCTCTCATTTTCGCATCTCGGTCGCCAGTTCCACGCATCCTCCCCCTCCGACCTGAAACGTCATTTTCAGGAACTGCAGCTGGATATACCACCTTCCCAGGGAGATGCACCCTCTTCTTCCTCCCGGCCCAGATCCTTCCAGCCTCCTCGCCAGACCCCTCAGCCCCTCCAAAGGTCTCAACCCAGATCACAGGCCTTGCGAGACCTGCAGGCCCAAAGGTTCATGGCAGACCCTAAGGGCTGATGGCATATAACCTCTCAAGTTGACGGTTCTTCACAGAAAAGTTACAGATTACTCCATGAAACCCTAAGCCTGCCTCCGGCTGCTATCGGACTTGAATTATGTCTAGCACCCGCTGATACCCAGCATGTTGTTACTGAGTTGGTAATAGGCAGAACTGACCTCACGGATGCTTTTTTTTTTCCGTTCAATTGAACCTGATCTGACACTCAACTTCTTGCAAGAACTTCATAGGACTGGAACAAAAATGGTAACCCCCTCAGTTGGGACTTTAAACAGGCCACCCACTCAGAAATAAGTAAAAAACAATCTTTAATAATAGAAAAAAAACATATAAAATCCACATGTGACAAAGATGCACAATGTATGTTACATGGAAAGTAAAAAAAATGTAGTACACATAGTTAGCATACAATGTAAATGCCCAAATGCCCGACCCGTTTCCGGTATGAGATGTTCAAATACCTTCCTCAGGGGCCAAGGGTTTAAACAGTTTTTTAGCATTCAAATAAATTCCAGTGTGATTATTCCATGTCTAAGCAGGCACTAAGGACCGAAGAGTCCATATTGATATCATAGAGTTCGCAAGCTGTGAGTATTGTACGTATTGGGCACATTCTCAAGGTGCATAGTATCTGCAATATCTATTCTGTGATGTATGCCCGTATGGTTCACATCCGGATAGGTGGGACAAACAGTTTACTGAAAGCAGTAGTATAGGCTAAATAGCCGAGGAATAAATGTCCAACTGTCCCAGGCATTGATCCAGCTACCACACGCTACACGGCAAACTGCTAGATCTATAGGACTCATCTGTGGTGGGACAGTTGGACATTTATTCCTGGGCTATTGCCTTAAGCGGGGCACCAAGTCTTGTGCTTAAAGGTTTCAAATTAATTTTACTATATAACAATGCCGATCGGTTCCGATGGATCACTGCTCCCCCCAGGTGTTGGCTCTTGGTTCGGACATTAGTCCCGACCAACATTCAACCCCCCTGTGGGCCTTTAGACCCACAATCAGTTGCACTCATACTTTTTCAGTACTATATGCTACATTTTTTTACTGGCCATTATATGTACTACAGTGTGCCTTTCTACCTTGTTCTTTTCTTTGTTTCACTCCCTCTCTACCTCCCTTTTCCCCTTTTCAGGTCCTCGCGGTGGGTGAGTAAAGTAGTTTTATGGCTAACTTCCCATTTACCATGACACTTAATTGGTTATCCCTGAATGTGCAGGGAATGAACTCCCCCCAAAAAAAGGGTTAACGTTTTTAAATATCTTAAGCAACAGAAAGTGAACATAGCATGCCTACAGGAGACCCATTTCTCATCTTCTTCTTGTCCTAAATACTTTGATGCCATGTACCCTCAAGTTTTTCTGGCTAACGGCCCGACTAAACAGAAGGACGTTTTGATTGCCATACACAAGTCGGTCCCCTTTAGTTGCAGTAGAGAGATTGCTGACCCAAATGGTAGGTACCTTTTACTACAAGGCACTATTCAGGACACGGAGGTCACCATCCTAACATAATATGCTCCAAATAATAACCCCGGACCCTTCCTCTCCCATATCTGCTCCCTGTTGCAGTCCCACCAGAGAGGCACTCTCCTCTTAACGGAAGACTCCAATGTTACGCTGAACCCTGCTCTGGATAAGTACCCCTCGGAACACAAAGCCCCATCACCCGATGCAAAACAATTCACGCATTCTTTACAAAGTCGTGACCTGGTAGATCTCTGGAGGGAGCTACACCCCATTGGCAGGGACTACACCCATTACTCCTATCCTCATCATTCCCATTCCAGAATTGACCATATGTTTGTTCTGAGGAAACATCTCACCCTGGTTGTGTCTGCTTCCTTTTTAGCAGCTCCTTGGACAGACCACGACCCTGTTTTGGTTATATGCCACTCACTGTTCAGCAAACCCCAATATTCCCCTTGGACTATGAATGACTCTCTCTTATCTTTTAAGGAAGTCCTCACCGATATTACTCAAGCCTCAGTGGAATATTTCAGGCTTAACGCTGGGTCGGTTTCCTCCGAGGTGACTCTCTGGGAAGCATACAAAGCAGTACTCAGGGGGCATATAATTCAGCTGGCAGCAAAACGCAAGCGAGAACGCATAGCAATGTGGCAATCTTTAGAAGTGCGCCTAGAATCCCTATCCACAATTTTTAAATGGTCCCCTACTCTGGCTAATCGTAAACTATTAGATGGGGCGCGTACAGAACTCGACCTATGCCTCACTGAAGAGGCAGAACGTACATTACGATGGGCCCACCAGAAATGGTACGCCAAGGCCAACAGACCCAACTCAATGCTGGCCAATAGGCTGCGCACCTTTACCCCAAAACACAACCCTATCACTCTCCACACTAGACATAATGTCCTCACAGGTAACCCATTGAAAGTGCTGGAAGAATTTAGGGACCGCCTCACCACCCTCTTCAAGGCCCCCACTCAGCCTCCTACTCAAGACCTGACATCCTTCCTGACAGGACTGACATTGCCTAAACTGTCCGACACACACGCATCGTTAATGGATCGAGACATTCAGTTAACGGAAGTATTACAGGGTATAAAAGAACTGAAAGTAGGCAAACGTCCAGGCCCGGATGGCTTCACGGCCCTTTACTATAGGAAGTTAGCAGACGTCTTAGCCCCCCATTTAATGACTATGTTCACTGCAGTAAAAGATGGCCATGCACTCACCCCTAACCTCTTAACCGCCAATATTGTTATGATTCCAAAACCCAACCATGACCACACGTCTTGGACCAATTTTAGGCCCATCTCACTTATCAACGTAGACATTAAAATACTGACCAAGATCCTGGTCAATCGTTTAAACTCCTTCCTACCACGCCTGGTCAAAAAGGACCAGGTGGGGTTCGTTCCAGGAAGACAAGCAGGAGACGCTATTAGACGTATAATACAACTTCAGCACACAGCCCGTAGCCGGTCTATAGCAACTATGTTACTGTCTCTTGACATGAACAAGGCCTTTGACACTTTTGTCCTGACTCCCCCCAGGCTAAGGTCAAATACTATAGTTTCGAATCAGTTCCCTTTTCCATCAGGAGGGGGACTCAGCAAGGCTGCCCACTCTCCCCACTCCTATTTATTTTGGCCATGGAACCGTTGGCAGAGGCGATACGATCCCACCCGGACATAACTGGTGTTTGGATAGCAGGGACACCCCATAAGATATCACTGTTCACAGATGATATCCTCCTAACCCTAACAAACCCTAGAATCACCCTACCTAACCTGTTCTCTTTACTAGACTCTTTTGCCTCCCTCTCTGGCTTGTCCGTTAACCCCACCAAATCAAAAGCCATGTCAATCAATCTTCGGTCCTCTTGATAACCTTAAAAAACACCTTCACGTTCCAATGGCTAACCTCATTACCCTACCTAGGGATCCGGCTCACCCCAACCTACGCGGGACTCTATAAAGCAAACTTTCCTCCTATACTTAAAAAGCCGACGGACATGTTGTCCTCCTGGACTCATTTCCCATTATCCTGGTTCGGCAGGATCGTGGCAATTCATATGACATACCTCCCGAAATTACTCTACTTCTTTAGAGTCCTACCGGTCCCGATCCCGCCGCATATCCTACGAATACATCAGCGCAAAATCCTAAAATTTGTCTGGGATTCTACCCGCCCCAGGATCAATAAGCAAATACTATATGCCCGCAGAATCAATGGTGGACTTTCAGTCCCTAACTTACAAACGTACTATATAGCTGCAAACATAGCCCCGTTATCCCAACTCCATGCACAACACCAAATACCGTTATGGGCCATTATGGACCTAGTGGATTCACACCCAACACCCATCTCATTGCCCTGACTCCCTCCCACACATCGCCCTCTCGTGACGGGGCCATGCCTGGCCCATTCCCTTTGCATGTGGGACTCGGTCAAGTATTCGGCCGGCCTGATTTCTCCTCATCTACCCCTACTTCAACTTCTCCAGTGCCCATTGTTCCCACCAGGCTGCGAAAATCCCCAGCAGTTCTCTTGGTGGAAGACAAACGGATTCATTGACATTCACTCTTTTTTCACCCCCACCAGGATAATTTCATTTGAGGCTCTACGCTCCTCTCACGATATCCCGTTACGTGAGCACTACAGCTACCTACAGATTTGTCACTTTCTCCAGGGGCTTATAAAATCTCAACCGACCCCTTATATTTTGACCCCCTTCGAAAACTTCTGCAGAGCAAGACCCCAAACCTCGGGTTTAATACCACTGATCTATTCCTCTATTATTACCTCTAAAAAACCACCGACACGGCTCTGTCACCTTCAATGGGAAAGGGAACTAGGAAAACAGCTCGATCCGGAGGACTGGCAGGTCATGACTTTAGCAATATCCAAATGCTCAAGGAATATCATCTTTTTAGAAAATGCCTATAAGGTACTTTACAGGTGGTACTACACACCTGCTAGACTGGCCCGGTTCATCCCAGCCTACTCTCCCTTGTGCTTCCGAGGGTGCTCCCAGGAGGGCACAATGTTGCTCATCTGGTGGACCTGTCCGAGGGTACACAGGTTATGGATCAGAGTTTACTCCCTCCTCCGAAACATACTCCATGCTGACCTCAAAAAGGATCCATTCGAGGCACTTCTCCGCAACCCAATTGCGGAGCTGCTTCACCCGGAGCACCAGCTGGCTCTGCATCTCTTTACTGCAACCAAACTAACGATAGCTAGGGCATGGAAGACACAGACACTAAGTTTTGAGGCGGTTAAGAATCGCAAGGACGAAATAATGGTTAATGAAAAGCTGACTGCTGTCTTTTTGGACACTCATGATAAGTTCCTGAAAGTATGGAGGCCATGGGTCGAATATACTAAACTCACCAGATTTGATACCACCCTTCTTCGGATTTAATGCACTCTTGCTCCCCACCGCAAGGACCCACCCTCCCCCTTTTATTCCTCTTCTCTCCTTTCCCTCTTTTCTTTACTCCTCCCTTCTTAGCTAATCTCTGCCCCTAGTTCTTCTTTAACCTCCCTCTCAAAACTGTTTTCAGCCTCTGTTATATTCTTATTGTTTTGTTTTGCTTTGATTTACTAGCATACTTATTTTATATATAAGATGCTAAACTTTATGTTATGTTTATTCATGATGCATTATCTACACTGTTAAACTGTGAAATTGCTATGATTATCAAAAAAACCCTTTGTAAAAGAAGCACAGAGATGGTAAATATCAGTATCATTATGTTTAAAGGGAACTTTGCTGTCATCCAGATACTATCTATTGAGTCACAGACCTGGATCAAGCATACAGTTTTCATAAATGTCAGCGCTTATATTTCTATTCTTGCTGGTTTCCTTTAAGAGCAGTAACTAGAAAGAATTATAGATAGCCATGGGCTACTAAAGAAACATGCCATGTCTGCAACCTCAGTAACCCCTACTGGTACATATCTGCAGCACAGGTTTAATATAAATAATGCAAGCTTTCTTTTCTGTGAAATGAGTATCTTTGCATTAAAAATGCACCATCTGCGCATGGTCCGCTGTAGTATAATGCCTATGTCAAAAGATTTTCAGCTAAATATATTCTTTCAAATAAGTTGGTCAAAGAAAACTGTTAGGTGGCCTTGGCTCCATCTATTGCCAGCATATGCCAGCATTAATCTTAGGGCCTAGAAGTTAACGAATTTCCTTCTATACAAATATGTTCAATTACATGAAACACTGACAAATCCTTCTAGCTAATTTAAATTAATAATTGAATGAATTTCATGAAAGGTAGAGAAGTATCAACAGGAGGTAATGAGTGCCCTTCACGATAAACCTCCCACAGTTTACAAATAATTATATCTTTGTGACATAAGCTTTAATAGAGTCATTTAACAAGTGTCTTGATACTGTTTCTGCATAAAAATCAAGTTACTGTGTTCACTTTACTTTGTTCCAGCAATGAAAAAGCTATTGGCTGGGTACCCTTCAGGGGAGAAAGAAATGACTGAAGCATTAGCCAGCCAAGTTTAAGAAAAAGCAAACAGTACCTTTTATTGGTGTCTTCAAAACAAGTAAACACGAAGAGCTTTCTTCAGCCAAAAGGTAAGCAGGAACAGTTTGTAGTTCAGATATAAAAGGGATTACCCCACAGGCCCACCACCAATCTCTTGGTCCCACACTGGGGTTAGGGTTCCTTCTCATATCAGACCACAGAGAGTTCAGAAACCTGTGTCCCAGTTGCCTGGGGGTTCACCTAGCTCACAACCTGTGAACCACTCCACTCTGCCTCATTGACACATGTGCTGATCCCTTCCTGCTGCCTTTCAATACTCCCATTGCTGTAGCTTAACCCCTTCAGGAGCAAAGTCCTTGTAGTTAGGGTTCTGAGGTTCTTCCATCCCAAAACTCTTTGAACCTCCAAAATTCCCAGACCCTAAAAAGAACTTATCAATTAAAAGAGCACTGACAATCTGTCCTCTCTTTCCAATCGGTTGCATGGGTGAGATCCCCCTCAACCAATCCTTCAAACCGTGCTCCTTCAAGGGACCACCATTCAAATATTAGGGAAATATAGCTGCTGTTTAAGACACATTCCTGGTGTCCTGTGTAGCATTTATTTTTTCATATAATCACACAACGTTCTTCTGTGTTAGGAGTTTTCACTGCCAAGATACTTTGTAATCTGTTTGTGCCAGTTCGCCATAGACTGTTGTAACAATAGGCCTAATGGTCCAAAATGTCATTTTTAATCAGGGGGGCTACTACTGTCTGCTACCATTTAGAGATTTTTCACTTCAGGGAGGAGCTAAACTTTTCTTCCCCCAAAGCAATATGTGAGACAAGAATTCCATAACATATGCCATAACAAGCCCTAAATCCTCTAGCTATAAAACACTTAGCAAACAAAATCCTCTACTAGTTGATAAATCCTTCCATTGGTGCAATGATCTGTAGAGAAAGGCCAGTGTTTGGCCCAAGAGAGCTATGGTTTTAGAAATGGCAGCTGCTATCTGCATTCTTACATTTCTCTACTACATATACAACGTGCGTGTTTACTTCTGACAGCCATTACACTTAAAATGCCTGCTCAAAGGTCTATAACATTTTTATGACTAGGAATGAGATAGTCAGACACATAATTAAGAAGAGCTGAAAGTCAGGTTTCAGCGGGGGTGAAAATTACGATTCAAGCTGTAATTTGCTCCTTTTTAGTATTGCCTTGCTGAGCGACAGAATTTAGAAATGTCACCCTATGAGTTAGCAAAACCTCTGCAACAGGTTTATTGTTTATTTGCAACTCCTGGACCTGTCACCTTTGGCAGCCAACTGCAACTGATTTGCAAAGATTATGTACTCCTGACCTCTGCACTCTGTATGGCACATGTTCCTGACTATTGTAGACTTTACATTACATAGTCCTGACTATTGCACTATTGCACTATTGTGTTACTAACCCCTGCAATCTGTATGTTACCTCTGATTCCTGCATTCTGTGAGTTACATACTCTTGAATAGGAATGAGCTTCGTGTTCGAATAGAACGCATGTTCGACTCGAACATTGCCTGTTCGGTCGTTTGCCGAATTCCGAATGATATGGGCCAAGTGGCGCGTCACGGGCCATAATTCACTGCGGCATCGCAGTGCACTGCTGGCTGATGTTTGGCCAAGCATGCACTATGACCCGCATGCTTGGCCAATCACAGCGCCGTCTGTACAGAGAGCCGTAATTGGCCAAAGCCAGGGTGGCTTTGGCCAATTATGGCTTAGGGGGTTTAGTACACGCCCCACACTATTTAAGGCCGCCTGCAGGGTGGCCCTGTGCAGTGTGTTCCGGCGTTGAGAGGGAGATAGATAGACAGAGAGACAGTGTCATTTGATTTAAGTTAGATAGAGTAGGCAGGCGAGTCAGTTAGCTGCACTTACAGTGTATATATATATATATATATATATATATACATCCTAGGTGTTGTGTGTGTGTGTGTGTGTGTGTATATATATATATATACTGTATTCAGTTTAGCTAGATCCGTTCCTGTTATTCTCTTCCTACTACTGGCAGGCAGGTGTTTTTACAGTATTTACAGCTACCTGAAGAAAATGGCTGGTGTTCTTCTGATCCTATTAGTCCTATTAGCTACAGTATTTACAGTTAGTGTAGTGCGTCCTCTGCACAGTGTGCACCTAAAGCTACCTGAAGAAAATTAGTGGTGTTCTTCTGATCCTATTAGTACAGAACCACAGGCAGCTGTAGTATTTACAAGTTAGTGTAGTGCCTCCTCTGCACAGCGTGCACCTAAAGCTACCTGAAGAAAATTAGTGGTGTTCTTCTGATCCTATTAGTACAGTACCACAGGCAGCTGCAGTATTTAAAAGTTAGTGTAGTGCATCCTCTGCACAGTGTGCACCTAAAGCTACCTGAAGAAAATTAGTGGTGTTCTTCTGATCCTATTAGTACAGTACCGCAGGCAGCTGCAGTATTTACAAGTTAGTGTAGTGCGTCCTCTGCACAGTGTGCACCTAAAATTACCTGGAGACAATTGCTGTTGTTCTGCTCCTATTAATACCACAGGCAGGAAGCTACAGTATTTACAGTTAGTGTACTGTTTCCTCTGCACAGTGTGCACCTAAAGCTACCTGAAGAAAATTAGTGTTCTTCTGATCCTATTAGTACAGTACCACAGGCAGCTGCAATATTTACAAGTTAGTGTAGTGCGTCCTCTGCATGGTGTGCACCTAAAGCTACCTGAAGAAAATTAGTGGTGTTCTTCTGATCCTATTAATACCACAGGCAGGCAGCTACAGTATTTACAGTTAGTGTATTGCGTCCTCTGCACAGTGTGCACCTAAAGCTACCTGAAGACAATTGGTGGTGTACTCATACTAATAACACTACAGGCAGGCAGTTGATTCTGCTAGCTGCAGTATCAGTATATATATATATATATATATATATATATACATCCCAGCTTTGGCCAACAAGGAGAGGCAGACAGTCACAAGCCAATAAAAGAGGGCAAGCAGGCTCTGTGTCTAGAGGCAACAGTGCTGGTCGTGGAGACGGTGCATCCTCATCAGCACGTGGCCGTGCTTTTCGCTTGTCCTTTTTTTTCGGCAGCTGGCCGTGTTGAGCCTGAAGACTTGGTAGAGTGGATGACCAAGCCGTCCTCATCCTCCTCATCCTCTCTCAGCCAGGCTCAGGGTACTTTGTCTGGCAAAGCAGCTGCCAATGCAGCCTCTTCCCTTGGCTTAATAGCATCAGTCACTCCTTCCCTAGCCCCACCATGTCCTCTTGAGGAGTCCCCCGAACTGTTTGACCACAGTGTTGGGCACATGCTCCAGGAGGATGCCCAGCGTTTTGAAGGCTCCGATGATGGTACCCAGCTAAAGGAAGGCAGTAACGTGAGCACAGAGAGAGGGGGTGCCCAAGAAGGACAGCAATCTGGCAGTCATGTTCCCCCAGCTGCAGCATACTGCCAGCTTTGCTCCAGTAATGAGGAGGGAGGGGATGATGAGGTCACTGACTCCACGTGGGTGCCTGATAGGAGAGAGGAGGAGGAGGAGGCACATCACCAACGAGGCAGGGTTCCCTCCAGGGGCCAGCCTAAGGGCAGCACACCGACTGCATCACACCGCAGAGCTCGGCATGTGCAGGGCGCTGCTGTCTCTGCGCGCTATTCCAAAAGTTCTTTGGTGTGGGCCTTTTTTGAGACAAGCGCATCAGATCCCACTGCTGCTATTTGCAACATATGTCTCAAGCGTATCTCTCGTGGCCAAAACATCTCCCGCTTGGGCACCACATGCTTGACCAGACATATGTTGACCTGCCATGCAGTTCGTTGGCAAGCATACCTAAAAGACCCACACCAAAGAACAAAGAGGACCTCTCCTTGCTCCTCATCAGCTGGGATCTCCAACCCACTATACCTGCAGTACTCTCTGAGACCTGCACTGAGAGGAATGAAGGTGTAGAATTAGGTGTGTCACAGCCAAGTACTTGGGGGCAATCTGCTATCGGTACACTGACGTCAGATTGTACCAGGCAAATTTCCCTGCCCCAGCTGCTGCACCCCCGAAAGAAGTTTGATCCCAGCCATACACATGCCCAGCGGTTGAATGCTAGCTTGGCTAAATTGCTAGCACTTCAACTGCTGCCTTTTCAGTTGGTAGACTCTGCCCCCTTCCGTGAGTTTGTGGAATGTGCGGTTCCTCAGTGGCAGGTTCCCAAACGCCACTTTTTCTAACGGAAGGCGATTTTGGCTCTCTACCGGCATGTGGAAGGCAATGTCTTGGCCTAGCTGGACAGAGCGGTCAGCGGTAAGGTGCATATTACCACTGACTCATGGTCCAGCAGGCATGGACAGGGACGTTATCTATCTTTCACCGCACACTGGGTGACTCTTCTGGCAGCTGGGAAGGATGTAGGACAAGGTGCAGTAGTGTTGGAGGTTGTTCTGCCACCACGCCTCCAAAATACTACTAGTGGTGATTCTGCCACACCTCTCTCCTCCACCTCCTCCTCTTCTTTTTCCTCCATGGCCTCTTCCTGTGCTCATTTGACTTTGGAACCAGCGGTGCTCCGTAGGCGTTCAAGGGGCTACGCAAGCACGCAGGCCAAAAGATGCCATGCTGTGCTTGAGCTGGTGTGCTTGGGGGACAGGAGCCACACTGAGGCAGAGATTCTGTCAGCTCTGCAGGGGCAGGTTCAGAGGTGGTTGACGCCACGCCAGCTTAAGACAGGTATGGTGGTTTGCGACAATGGCACCAACCTCCTCTCTGCCCTCCGACAGGGACAACTGACCCATGTGCCCTGTTTGGCTCACGTCCTTAACTTGGTGATGCAGCGGTTCTTGGGCAGGTACCCGGGCTTACAGGATGTCCTGAGGCAGGCCAGGAAATTCTGTGTGCATTTCTGCAGGTCATATAATGCCAGTGCTCGGCTGGCTGACCTCCAAAAGGAATTTAACCTGCCCAAGAACCGCCTAATCTGTGACATGCCCACCGGGTGAAACTCAACGTTGGCCATGCTGCAGCGGCTGTACATGCAGCATAGGGCCATCAATGAGTACCTGTGCGACTATGGCACCAGGACAGGGTCAGGGGAGCTTGTTTTTTTTTCCCCACGCCAGTGGGCCATGATCAGGGATGCATGCACTGTCCTGTCACCAATTGAGGAGGTCACGAGGATGGTAAGCAGTGACAGTGCATGCATCAGTGACACTGTCCCCCTTGTCCACCTGTTGGAGCACACGCTGCGTGGAATAATGGACAGGGCACTTGAGGCAGAACAGAGGCAGGAAGAGGAGGACTTCCTTAGCTCTCAAGGCCCCCTTTATCCAGACAGTGTTCCTGAGTGCCCGCCGATCACACAGGAAGAGGACGAGCAGGAGGAAGAGGAGGATTGTGTCAGCATGGAGGTGGAGCCTTGCACTCAGCATCAGCAGCAGTCTTTAAGGGATCATTTTCAGTCCCAAGAAACCCATGAACTTGTACGTGGCTGGGAGGAGGTGGCTGCAGATCATGTCGTCCTTAGTGACTCAGAGGACTCCGGACCGAATGCCTCAGCAAACCTACGCTGCATGTCCTCGCTGATCCTGCAAAGCCTGCGGAAGGATCCTCGTATTCGTGGTATCAAGGAGAGGGATCAATACTGGCTGGCAACCCTCCTTGACCCACGTTACAAGGGTAAGGTTGCAGACCTTATCTTGCCGTCGCAGAGGGAGCAGAGGATGAAACATCTTTGGGAGGCCTTGCAGAAAGGTCTGTGCAACGCGTTCCCAGAGACTGGGAGGTTACAAATTCCTGTTCCTGGACAACGTGTTGCTGAGGCTTCGGTCAGTCAAAGAAGGAGCGGTGGAGAAGGTGGCCGTCTGACCGATGCATTCAGACAACTTTTTGGTCCGCAGCCCCAAGGTATGATCGGTTCCAGCAACCATCACCAGCGTCTGTTTTACATGGTGCAGGAATACCTAGGGGCAAGATCTGACTTGGACACCTTTCCCACCAAAAATCCTCTGGGTTACTGGGTCTTGAGGATGGATCACTGGCCAGAGCTTGCACAGCATGCAATTGAGCTACTGGCCTGTCCTGCATCCAGCGTTCTTTCGGAACGCACATTCAGTGCTGCTGGAGGTTTTGTAACTGATCACAGGGTGCACCTGTCCCCCGACTCGGTCGATCGACTGACCTTCATAAAAATGAATCAGTCTTGGATCACCACCAGCTACCAAGCACCTGATGCTGATGTAACCGAATCATTTTTTTTTAAATGTCAGATCCCTTCAAGACTGCCTATGCTGATGCTGAGTGACTATCCTGTTATGCTGAGTGACTATCCTCTTCCTCCTCAATGATCGTGCTGATAGCTTGTAAGAATATTTTTGGTTCTGGGCGCCGCCACCAGTGGCTAAGGTCCAATTTTTCAGCCCCTGTTTAACAGGGGCGTGTAATTACAATTTTTGATGCAATACTTTGCAGCAGGGCTTGTTCCTGCGCTCTAACTAGAGTATCTGTGAGGGGTTGCAGTGTTGTGGCACCAGTGCCTAAGGCCCAATTTTTCAGCCCCTGTTCAACAGGGGCGTGTAATTACAATTTTTGATGCAATAATTTGCAGCAGGGCTCGTTCCTGCGCTCCAACTAGAGTATCTGTGAGGGGTTGCAGTGTTGTGGCACCAGCACCAGTGCCTAAGGCCTAATTTATCAGCCCCTGTTTTACAGGGGCGTGTAATTACAATTTTTGATGCAATATTTTACAGGAGGGCTCATTCCTGCGCTCCAACTAGAGTATCTGTGAGGGGTTGCAGTGTTGTGGCACCAGTGCCTAAGGCCCAATTTTTCTGCCTCTGTTCAACAGGGACATGTAATTACAATTCTTGATCTAATATTTCACAGCAGGGCCCGTTTCTGCGCCCACCAAGAGTAACTGTGAGGACTTACGGTGTTGTGGCACCAGCACCACCACCACCAAAGGCCCAATTTTTCTGCCCCTGTTCAACATGTGCATGTAATTACAATTCTTGATCTAATATTTCACGGCAGGGCCCATTCCAGCTCCCACCAAGAGTAACTGTGAGGACTTACAGTGTTGTGTCAACACCACCACCATCACCACCAAAGGCCCAATTTGTCTGCCCCTGTTCAACAGGTGCATGTAATTATAATTCTTGATCTAATATTTCCCAGCAGGGCCCGTTTCTGCGCCCACCAAGAGTAACTGTAAGGACTTAGTGTTGTGGCACCAGCACCACCACCACCACCACCAAAGGCCCAATTTTTCTGACCCTGTTCAACAGGGGCATGTAATTACAATTATTCATCTAATATTTCACAGCAGAGCCCGTTCCTGCGCCCACCAAGAGTAACTGTGAGGGCTTACAGTGTTGTGGCCACAACAACACCTAAGGCCGCAATTTCTGTAGAGTATATAGGGCAGGCCCCTACTTTCAAACATCCAACTTACAAACGACTCCTACTTGCAAAGGGAAGGAGACAACAGGAAGTGAGATGAAATCTACCCCTAGGAAGGGAAATTCTCTCCTGTAAGAGTTAATATGGGAAAAACGTGTCTCCTTTCCACTGATGCTTTTTCACTAAAAACCCCAAATTGTCAAAAAACATTTGTCATTGGGACAGAAAGTGAGGTAAAATCTTCTGAAGACGTGCACAGACAGCAAAGCAAATGTCACAGGGGTGATAACCCTTCCCTATGTTTTCCAAAAAGCTTAAAATTAGATTCTTTGGCTGGAGCTACACTTTAAAAATGTACCAGTTCAAAATTACAAACAGATTCTACTTATCAACAAACCTACAGTCCCTGTATTGTTTGCACCGCCTGTATACTGCTGTTCAGAGTATATAGGGCCTGGGGGCCCCACGCCTTTCCTTTTTTTAATTTGGGTGCGGGGTTCCCCTTAATAACCATACAAGACCCAAAGGGCCTGGTAATGGACTGGGGGGTACCCATGCCATTTGTCTCACTGATTTTCATCCCTATTACCGGGACCTGACATTACATTAAAGCCGTAAGCAGTTTTAAACGACTTTTATTCCTTTAAAAATGTCATTTTGTTGTAGGGACTGTTCTAAGCACGGGAAACATGTGGCACTTTACAGGCATACTATAGACATCCCCCAGGTACGATATTTAACCACTTCAGCCTCGGAAGATTTTACCCCCTTCCTGACCAAAGCATGTTTTGCGATTTGGCACTGCGTCGCTTTAACTGACAATTGCGCGGTCGTGCGACGTGGCTCCCAAACAAAATTGACGTCCTTTTTTTCCCACAAAAAGAGCTTTCTTTTGGTGGTATTTGATTGCCTCTGCGATTTTTATTTTTTGCGCTATAAACAAAATAAGAGCGACAATTTTGAAAAAAACGCATTATTTTTTACATTTTGCTATAATAAATATCCCCCAAAAATATAAAAAAAAAACATTTTTTCCTCAGTATAGCCCGATACGTATTCTTCTACATATTTTTGGTAAAAAAAATCGCAATAAGCGTTTATTGATTGGTTTGCGCAAAAGTTATAGCGTTTACAAAATAGGGGATAGTTTTATGGCATTTTTATCAATAATTTTTTTTTGCTAGTAATGGCGGCGATCAGCGATTTTTATTGTGACTGCGACGTTATGGCGGACATGTCGGACATTTTTGACACATTTTTGGGACCATTGTCATTTATACAGCGATCAGTGCGATTAAAAATGCACTGATTACTGTGTAAATGACACTGGCAGTGAAGGGGTTAACCACTATGGGGCGGGGAGGGGTTAAGTGTGTCCTAGGGGAGTGATTACTAACTGTAGGGGGATGGGCTAGCAGTGTCATTACTCTGATCACTGCTCCCGATGACAGGGAACAGTGATCAGTGACACTTGTCACTAGGCAGAACGGGGAGATGCTGTTTACATCAGCATCTCCCCGTTCGTCCTCTCCGTGAGGCGATCGCGGGTATCCTTGCGGCGATCGCGTCCTCGGGACCCGCGACCCGACTCACGGTGCTCCCGGCCAGCGTGCACGCAATGGCACGGCGGGGAATTCAAATGGTCGTACAGGTACGCCCATTTGCCCAGCCGTGCCATTCTGCCGACGTACATCAGCGTGCGCCGGTCGGGAAGCGGTTAAAGGAATATTTCACCTTTTTTTTTCACTTTAAGCATCATTAAAATCACTGCTCCTGAAAAAAGGTCAGTTTTCAAAACTTATTTTGCATTGATGCATGTCCCCTGGGGAAGGACCCGGGTCCCCAAACCCTTTTTAGGACAATACCATGCAAATTAGACTTTAAAATTATCACTTTTCATTTCAAACGTTTGAGTCCCATAGACTTCAATGGGGTTCTAACGTTCGTGCAAATTTTCGGTCCGTTCGCAGGTTCTGGTGCGAACCGAACCGGGGGGTGTTCGGCTCATCCCTACTCTTGAACCATATTGCGCAGGGCTCCTTAGGAGTCTGGGCAAGAAAAAATACTGTAGCTGGTGACTTTTAAAATTAGGACACCTACCTGTCCAGGGATCCAGCGAGGTCAACACGATATCAACACCCCGAGCCGATTCATCAATCGGCTTCGGGTGCAGGCACCGGCATCTTCACTAAGGGAAACTGGCAGGCCCTCAGGCTTCACAGCTGGTTTCCTACTATGTATGTGCGAGTTGCGCTTTCTGAATGGTCCCATCGCCTTCTGGGACCTGTGTGTGTCCCAGAAGACAGCGGGGGGGAGGGAGGAGGGGCCAGAAATACTCAGAGATTGCCGCGGCAATCTTACCCAAAAGTGGGAGCGGGTAACTGTCAAAACCAGGTACCCACTCCCCCCCAAAAAAGTGCCAAATGTAGCAGTGGAGGGGGGAGGGTGCAAGGAGAGAGAAAGCTCTGCTTAACTTGCTGATCACATGACCAAAAGCTTAGGCTTTTGGTCGTGTGGTGTCTGCTTAGGGAGAGAAACTCCTTTCTGTGACCTACCATCTATGCTTGTAGCTATGTGAGCAGCATTGCAGGGGAATCCAGACCAGAATCTTCTACAAAAAAAACAAAACATTTTAGTGATAACTGGGGCCAGAGTTTTAGCCCCTTAATGGCCTTTGTAATATCATTTCATATGACTCACACTTCTTATTCCAGAGAAGTTTCAATCCTAATTACTAAATCTGCAGCATGCTGGAGGTTAAATCCAATGCAGGGGGGCAATTTTGATCCTAAACCACTTGCCGACCAGCCGCCATCATGAATCGCCTTACCTGTGCTGCGGCTTGCGCAGGTGCAGTTGCGGGCAGACACTCGCTCCCGCTCCCGCTGCATGCTGCGGGAGCCACGGATTGTCTAGTACAGAAGCAGAACGGGGATCTGTCAGTGTAAACAAGCGGATTCCCGTTCTGCCAGGAGACATGATGGAGATCTACTGTTCTCAGTGATCAGGAACAGTGATCTCTGTCATGTCCCAGTGAGCCCATCCCCCCTACAGTTAGAACACACCTAGGGAATGCTCTTAACCCCTTGATCGCCCCCTAAAAATGAAAGCCGCAGAGGTGATTAAATACCACCAAAAGAAAGCTCTATTTGTGGGGAAAAAATGGACATAAATTTTGTTTGCGTACAGCGTTGCGTGACCATGCAATTGTCAGTTAAAGCGAAGCAGTGTTGTATCGCAAATAATGGCCTGGTCATTAAGGGGGCAAATCCTTTTGGGGCTGAAGTGGTCATATGGTCATAACAGTAAAATGTTTACCTGAAAAAGCTGCATTGTCTCTCAAAACATAGTTTAAAAAGCATATATATGATAAATGCAACATTACAAACACAT